>JAQFXW010000208.1:0-21911 GCA_034693945.1 Dendrobaena attemsi | reverse complement strand
ACGGCTGCTCGTCTGGTGAAAGGTCTTGGTCCTAGAGACCACATCACTCCATGTCTGAAACAACTACATTGGCTTCCGGTCCGTGCCATTATCGCCTTTAAAGTCTCTCCTCATGTACCATGTCCGCTCCGGAGCCGCTCCCTCATATATGACATCTATGGTTACATAGTGCTCTGATGTCAGTTACAGACAACTCCGATCAACCACTCGAAGAGATTATACCATACTTCGCACAAACCGGAATTTTGGTAAAAATCAGCACTGAAAATGTTAGAAGTAAATGAGAGCCCAGAATGTGCTCCATTTGGCACCAAATTATCAAAATTTCGTTGGCTTCTGGGACTCTGCCCCAGACCCCGCTGGGGGAGCTTACGACGCTCCCCCAGAGCTCCTAGTCTATTGGGGAGGGGCACATCCCCTCCCCAAACCCCTTTCCCTCTTCGGTGCACAAAAGTCTGTCTCCCAATGTTTGATTAAGATATACGCCTCTGCACGGAAGAAATAAATGAGTATCTCTGAAGCAGTGAAATCAGTTAGAAATGTGTTTGTGTACTGCATTGGAAGTTAATGAGGTATGATTTATAATGTACATATAAATATATACATAAAATTATATTGATTGAACAGCTTGTCGAGAAGTTTCTCATGGAGAGCATCACAATGAGGCCATCTGTAAAAATGCAGTCAGTAGAAGACAGAACCGAATTGCTGCACAACCACATATATACATGTATGTCAATTGTTTACAAAATAAAATGTCGATAGGTGTGAGCATATTCTTTCCTGTGCCATGTCAATGCTACTGCTCGAACTAAAATTGTAACTGGAAATCTTTCTTCTTCTTATACCCTTCTGAACTCTTTTCTTTTCATCTCTTGTGGCCTAGCACACTGGGACACCTCTGATTAGTTCACCCTACAAGGGGTATCAAACGCTTTGACACAATATGATACGATATATTGCCAGGAGCTGTTTTGAATTCTATACATTTGACATTTCCTGTCATACAATCTTGTCATTTATTCAATTCTGTTTACATGTTTGATTGCCTGCTTGCTGTGCTTGGCCCCTTGTAGCTGCTGAATCATTCTAGTTATAGATGTTGTAATCCAAACATGCCTAGTTTTACTTTTAAATCTGCTGTCAACAGTGTGTAATCACTGCTGCAAGGCATTCACAAGGCTCTGTCTTTATTATATCTTGGAAGTAGGTAGTTATTCAGGAAGTTGAGAAATGAATGTTAATTGTGTTTGCTGTCAAGAGCATTTGCCATGTCATTCAGTTTAGTGACTCGTAGTGAAAGCTATTAAATTTTAAATTTTTGCTTAGTGAATGGTTTGTCTCATTGCTAGGCTGTTTCTGGGGTTATCGAGATGTCATCAAAAGAATCCTAGACTTAGCAAAGTCCTTGGAATTTCGTGAGTTCATGTTGATTGTAATGTAACTGATTGGATTTGTTTCACTTTGTCCAATTAATTAAATTAAAAATATTACTCATGTTGTCATTTCTTTTGCAAAACTAATCTTAGAGACAAGACAAAGAAACAAGGCAACTGAATAGATTTTCATAGAAATTATATTTTCCATCGAGGCAGACTGAAATTTTACGTTAGTTTTGCATTGCAAATACTATAAGTCTAAAATCAAGATTAGCTAATCATGAATGATTAGTTTCCTACTTTGCAAGTCGCTTTGTGACGTATTGTGTTTCAGGAAGCTAAATAAGTGAATATATGTGCTACTGATATTGTGTTGATCAGTCAAAGATGTAACTGAAGGCTTTAGCATAGATATTAACTCAGTTTTGCAGTCCTTTATAATTAATATTGCTTTTATTTTTTAGCAGTCGACTTAAATCGAAGAAACAAAGATACACAGTGGACACCATTACATGCTGCAACATTTCAGGAACATGGACCAGTAAGTTTCTGCTTATGGGCTTACAAAAGTTACTGTGTAACCAGTTATTTCTTCCAGAGTAGATTTCAACATCCACAAGGACACTATGGCTAAGGAGGATACAGTAATTGGTAATTTTTGTACCTGTTTTTTCTATATCAGCACTAGTTCTTAGAAGCAAGGTTTTACTTTAATAAGAGATATTTCCTGAAGTATAAATGCAGCACCAGGACCAACCATAATTAATTATGGGGTCACTGTTAATCATATAACTTTAGTATGTGGACCTTGTTCACAAGTAAGAGGTTTGAAAACAATCGTAGATGTTGCTAAGCAAAAACTCATTAGTAGATCTATAATTCTAGATAGCAACTGAAGTGGTCTCTGTATGTATGTTTGAGTGTTGTAGCTCCTAAGTAAACAACACTTTTGGTCCATTTATTATATGTAGCATATGCTACATCGAAACCTCATTGCATCTGTCTTGTTATGTAACAACAGGTGATAATGTTGCTTCTTGAAAATGGTGCAGATCCTCATTCCTGTGACTCTGATGGATGGTAAACTACTTCTCGTTGTCTTATTCTTAATGTATAAAGTAGTACGGTACTAGTGTCCAGGGCTCCTATACCAAGCGAGCGCAACTTGTGCCCAATCGAAAACAGGGGGAATCGTTTATTTAGAATTTGTATCACATTTCTACATTTATCCAATGAAAAATGAATTGAAACATACCCATTGGCTGGAGGGGAAGGAAAGAGATCTTTGGAAGGTGGAATTTAATCGGAAATGCGAGTACCGACTAAACAAATGTCATCAGTTTCTTTAGCCCGATTGCTTGGGGGGGGGGATAAAAGCTTCTAGAAATATCTGTATCAAAACTCTTCAAAACAATTTACTGTTTTATAGTTATTATAACATGGAATATGACCGAACGAATTTGATCCATTACTTGCCTTTGTAACATATGAATACAAATTGACTTTCCCTGCATTGTGAAGGCTTGCTCAGCTCTGGAGCATAAATGATTTTGGGTAAAAAGAGTGAGAAGACACTTGAACAGTCATATGCAGTTAGCATTCGGTGTTTTCTTATTTCAGGACTCCAGTACATTTTGCTTCTGTATCTGATAAAATCTGGGCACATTTTGCTGCACAAGGACTGAAAAGGATTCCTATGAACTTGCTAATGGAGAGCGGCCTGGTCTCAAGGGTAGTAAGGGCATAATTGTTATGAGTCATTTCTTCAGAGCATGTAGGGTTAGCAACTTAACATCCTAGGCAATCACTTGCCACTCATAGAAAAAGCTTTGTTTCAGTTTTTCCAACATCACTGAAAACACTGATGCACAGTCTTATTACGATACTACTTGACTTTGAAACTTACATTCTATGATATCCGTGAATGCACACTACTTCCTCTAACTAGAATGATACCTAACCATTCAAAAAGTAAGACTATATATCACACATGCTTTCTTTTCATTTCTACACTTTGATCCCTGTGCTGGGAATCCTAATGTATGAAGCATTATGTAAAGTCAGTTGTTGTCCTGCTAGTTTTCCACATCACACTAAAAGGCTGCTCATATTCGATCAGCAGTTGCTGAACAGTATAATGTTTTTAGTACAACCTCTTGTCTTTGGCTGGTGGTAGTTTCTGGTTCCTCTATCTTTATGTTCACAACTCTTCTACAAATACTGTCTTTCACTCTGAGCTGAAAATTCACCTTATCCAGTCTGCCTATGGCTTTTAAATAGTAAGAACTTGGTATTGTATTATATAGGCAGTACATGTTAGTAGGATTTTAATACCATAAATGCTTCAATTTCAGTGTTTTCTATCTCAGGACACCAGTACATTTTGCTTCTTTCTCTGATAAAATCTGATTACTGATGAAAGTACTGATAAACTTACCTATATTTTACCTGGTAACTATGGACTGTAAACCAAAAGGTTGGGGTTTCAAATCCCTGCCTGAGCAGAAGAAATCTGGTTGGGAATTTCTGCTCCACCCGCATCTCTAGCGTAAAACAATTAAAGGTAGTTCTGTTTTTGGGTATTCCTATTTATTATTAATTTAGTAAATTTTAAGTTGTTGTGATTTATTTCCATTATAGTCACCTGACTCTCCTTCCAGAGGCAATTCTGCCAAGATTCCTGGCCGAGGAATTCATCTGGTATGTTTGTGTGCACTCCTTAGCAGAGGTCTACGTAGTGTACAAAATATTGAGTGCATCTATTTATATCTGTTCTCTTTTTGGTATAAATTAAGCAGAGACGTAAATCAGTTCTAAATAAAATGGAAACACGCCTGAATGGTTTACCCTACATGACAAGTTATATAAGTGCTTATATTATGATAAATAAGAGATTTTTGTTTGAATGTTGTTCTGTCTTCTGTTGACATTACTGACCTGATACAGTTGTGAGAATGTATTAGAATACGATATTAATGACTGCACATTTGGGAGATCCTCCAAAGGCATTGAATTTGTCAGCTGAAAACATACAGTTGTTCTCAATTAATTATCTGGCTGTACATAGTAGTAGCATTGTCATGAAAAGTTCGACTAGTAGGCAAAGTCTATGGCATAAAACATTTAGTTTGTGTCTAGTAGTAATAACATAGACAACTTGTGGTGAGTTTTGGCATCCATCAGATACAACCTTTGCTCCTCCCCACGAAAGCACTTCTAGCTCTCGACCACTGTTACTATTTTTGTTATTTCTTCTTGTGTTTGGATTTGGGCTTGAGTTTCGTGTTGACTTCGTTTAGGTTGACTATGATGGCCAAGATGCTCGAAGTGGGAGTGCTTCATCCATCGGAGCTGCCATGGCGGGTGATGTCTTGGCTGGTGACCAGCAGAGACCAACCTCGCAAAGACCCACATCACAGAGACCCATCGCCCACAGACCAATCTCACAGATACCCTTCTGATTAAGCAGCACTATTTCAATATCCAGCCACATACGTCCTTCCTCACAACTTAACAGAACTGAACAGCACAAGATATTTCAGAAACGAAGTTTTCTCATGGCTTGTGTCTAAATCTTGCATCGTAGAACCTACTAGTAGGCACACAGATTAAAAATTACACATCTCTAGTTATTGAATACTTTATCTCCATTTCCAGCACCTCGATATTTCTTCTTTCCTCGTTTATTACAGTTTGCAAATATAATTATTATTCTAGTGTTCATGGGCTACTGCTCAGTGCGATATAAAACTAGGATTTAACTAGTATGATTTTTGGCACTACAGATGTCAAACACTAAATGATGATAGATCTCAAATTTGTTTGCATAATGTGTTACATCTGCAAATAATGCTTAACATATTGACATTTCCCTAAATATTGCTTAATTTGTATACTCTAAATTTGGAAATGCAGTATGTTGATTCATTAATTATTTATCAAATTAGTTGATTTTGATTTATGTGCATTTTTTTAATAAATGATTTCGTTTCATTGCAATTCCTTGTCTACCTATTGCTGCAGATGCAATGAATCAAAATTCTGATGATATGTGATATGGCAGCGAAAATACTTACTTTTTATTGCAAACCACGTGAAGAGTTAATGTTATCTGTAAGGGTAGACGAAAATTAGGAATGCACAGAAACCGCAAATTTGTGTGTTTATAGTGCATTTACCATGATTTTTCATTATATTAATTTTCACGTGTACTGCTCTTCGTGTCAAATTCAAACACTTTTATATTAAAAACAACAAATTTGTCCTAAAACAGCCGCCTTGGTTCATGAATTCAATTTGGAGTCATGACATCGTTCACTTTTACTTACCAACTAGGTCACAGTGTTAACACTAGCACAAACAAATCTACTATTACTCGATTATGACGACTAGTTATTACATCAATTATAATTATATTGGTTTAAAATAGTTTGTGTAGATCCTAATAGATTGTTCATTTTTTGAAGTTGCAGTTATGATGAAGAAAGACAAGCATGTCATGTAGGCCATCTGATCAGTTTGGAGTGACAAGTGTTCATCAGTGAAATGTTTTATGAGCACAAGGACTGTAAATTGGTGCTGTAAATTCAACAATTTAATAAAAGTATGTCATGATTTTTTTCACTTTTTGACCCTGATCTTTACACGGGCCTAATTAACAGATCTCTCAGAAGTGCAGGATGTGATCCATACACTGAGTCATCCCATATCATTGAGTCGATTCCATCAGTTACCTAAATACATAAAAATACAAATGGAGAGTCAAGTTCAATACGTAGACCACGGTATGTATCATCGTCATCGGAAATACAGTCAAAGTATTGAGAAACTATAATTATGAAACTCATTGCTTCAATAAGTCGACATGATGCTCTGCTGCTCTATGCTCAGCTAATGATGAGATGCCACATCAATTGAGCATGGCAGCTTTGATCAAACGAATCATGAAGCTATTAAATGTCATGGATGCAAAGTCATATGACAGTCTTGACAGACACATTGTGATATAACAGTGTGACTAGGGTGATTGCCCTCATATCTGACCGTATCTTATGCATTCTCTATGATTATAAATTTCTGCTGTTTAGAGAATAATGTCTAAACATCACAAGATTGAAATGCATTTAGTCCTATCTCATTCAAGAGTTATGAACTGTCAGACACCACACCCTCTACTAAACTCTCCTCCCTCTATCTCAGACCAAATCTTTAATTGGCTAATTAGATATAATCCTAATTGCTCTCATCTTACCTTGTTTAAAGGGATCTATTCTTTCTCCTTACAATTAATGCAAGTATTGTCCAAGGCTCTGTCATAGGACCAACGAATTTTTCCATAACTGGATGAGACCTGACTCATCAAAGCCTCTTAATAAAAAAAATTATCACGCTTAAGTATGCTGACGACACCTAGGCCTATCTTTTACCTGGATCACACCAATCACACAATCCAAACTGAGCTCCAACAAATCACATACAAACCAACTGGCAAATGCACCAATTAACCTTACCCTGAATAAGTCAAAATCCAAAAAAATTATTATATTCCGTCAACGACAACCACACATCCTTGCACCTATTATTCCAGGAATAACACGAGTATAAAGTTTTTGGTGTAGGCCTAATACTGTAATTCTGCAATATAACCTTAGAATCAAGGCCAGCATTGATCATCTGACTTCTACGAGCTCTTCTTTTTACACAATCGGTTGCTATAGAAACGAGTGAACGCCGTCGATTTAACACACGACGTATTTCAGAGATATTGAGAATGCACCGTCGAAAGTGAATGGTATGCGAAATGTCGCGTAGAAGGATGTGTCGCCATACATCGTTACATAATGTCCGAATCGGTTAGAGTAATCGTTGCGAGGCGGAGATCTGAGAGTCAATGTCTGACTATTCTGTCGCTGACGAGTACACAGGGCGCCGCTACGACGTAACATGGCATGGCCATAACATGGAGCAAATGCTGTCAGAGCTGCAGCAAGCGCCTAAGAACTGTGTGGTGGAAAAGGACTATTGTTTATATTTCGACATTTCTCCTCGTCTTGATTGTATTCCTTCTCATCCTCGACACTGTGAGCGTCTTTGTCGAGCAGAAAACCGAGATCTCTTCACAGTCATATTCGGTAGTTGTTCTGGTTAGCAATTCTTGACATAATAATTATAATTCTGTTGTTTGTTTTGTATTGGTTTCAACGGCCTATTTAAATATATCGCTTCTCATACTATAGGAATTGTTCAGAGTTGCTTTAAAGTCTATAGTGCTAGTACTGAATCAGAGTTAACATACCAAACGCCTCATTTGCTGTGCCATCTGTTGAGAAAGGTTGAGTCTATCTATGGGAGGCTACAGGACTCGATCACAGATTTTATAATCTTCCTACCAATATCTTATCCATTATACTAACCTCTCCCGCAGAGAAATTGCGAGTGAAGGACTTGCTCAATGTCTCTACGCATTGTACGCAATGGCTTCAGATAGGCCTAGAGCCCTAGATGCAAACCTTCAACATCCGGTTAAAAGACACTGAACACGCCACTACAACGCCATACGGTCCATGCCCCACAAGTTTGTTCTCTCCTAATTCAGAGTAGGACCTGCTCAAGAGTCAACAAGACTCTTTCATGAAGTTAAAAAGCATAGATTGGACAAGTGTTTCGTAGAATTTATTCAATTGGTATATCCTGATATTGCTGCTGAATAGCAATAGGCCTACCTTAAAAGCAGAAGAGAAAGGCTGTATGATAATCAAGAAATGGTCTGTTTGCAAAGATCGCTGTGAAGTTTAACCTCTCGAGACTCGAAAGCTTTAAGTCTCCATAAATAGAGACATATAGATACAAACATAGTCTACATATATATATATATATATATATATATGTGTGTGTGTACATATGAATGACTAATGTATATATATTATATATATATATACATTAGTCATTCATATGTACAGTAGGCTATGGTATCTTGAATTTCTGTTGGGGTTATACCGTTATAATGGATGTGTTGCATTATTGTGGAATTCCCAGTGAAATGAGTGTCTACTTAAAAAAGGAAGTTGAATTTGGCATTATGGAAAGTCTAACTCTAAACATGTTCAGGGATACAGATTTTCATATGGTAAGATTTTTTATTTGGTTGAGGAAATCTAGGACACTAGGAATGTGGAATAGTGGTTCCCTTCCTCAACGTCTGTCACAGTTATAGGTTGGTTGAGTGTTTCCTTTCCCTCAATGTCCGTGGCATGGCACAATCTGTGGGAGAAAAAAATCAGTGATATTGCCCTTATACTTATAATTGCATATATATATATATATATATATATATATTATATACTGTATATACACACGTTCACTTGGGTCCATTGCCACTGCCCATTTCCTCCAAATACCAGTTGCATCGTCCTTTAGAACGACAATTGAAAAGTGTTTAATAAGCTAAGGCATCTGCAGTCTTTGTTGAGATGACAACTCTAATGCCATTATAGGCTGTAACCTTGTAAAGCATGACATTCGTGTTATTGTAGGGTATTCACAGTATCCCTCTGTTCCTTAGTTTACTCGGATTCACTTTCTTCAATCTTCCGCCACAGAAGGACTGGACGATGGTCCGATGGTCGGCTGCTGTTGTCGGTAAGAAAAACTGCTTTTTCTATTGCATTCCTTAAAGTTCCTTAAACTAAGGAAAATAGAGAAAGGTAAAATATACAATTTACAAAGATATGCATATGCCAACTATCAGAGGTATCAGATACCCCAGGCTACTATATTATGTCAAAAATAAACTGGCGAACACTCGGTTATTTGCATATATATTGTTTGAATTTCGGAGAAACAGCATATGAACATAGACTGCAGTATATTAATTTCGACTTTCTCAACTCTTACATAACAACGTTTTGTGCTGCAACTACACACGGCTCTGTGCCATGGTTTTTCACTAAATGCTAGAGTCAATGAAGTCAGCACTACATGACTTCTAATGTCACAATACATCTGCCTTGTAAATACTGTACGACATTAAGGCATGTCGTTCAATTAGCACGTTTATATTCTCATTCAAATGTTGTCATTTGAGCATTCTTATTCAAACTTTCAAAATAATTGTGCATATACATAGATAAACTAAACAGTAAGCACAATAATGTTTTGCATACCGTACTCAATTATAGATTCTTTTGATGTGCATTTTACTTATATGGTATATATTATATCCCCAATCAAAAGTACAAAATTTCTCATTGCACTTCTAGATGGAAGTATCTTCTAGTTGACCATGACTTCTGCAGCTTTATTGACACATTTATCCCTATTAATAAACTTTCAAACATTCACTCATCTATTGATAAAGGAAAGGTGTGCCACTCCCAACAACTTTCAACAAAAGTTGGTGTGCAAAGAAAGGTGTGCCAACAAACATTTTCATTCTAAGAATGATTTCTTTCTGGAATGCATGCAGACTGCAGAAGTACAATAAAAACAATGATATAACAAAGATAAATCAAGGATGAGCTACACTGGCTTCCTGTTGTACAAGGCATCCAGTATAGAGTTATTGTCTTGATCTGGCACTCACTGTTGTGAATGGCTCCACCTAACATTAGAGATTTGTGTGTTTCTGTTGGCACCAATTTGTTGCGAACTGCTCTCTATTAAACTGCCCATGATGAACTTTTAGCCTTTTGGTCACAGACTTCTACTGCGCAGTGTCGCTCTTTTTCCATTGCTGGCCCTGCACTTTGGAATGGGCTTCCACTTGCTTTACATTTACTATCAAAAGACTCTTCTAGTTCCTTTTAGCTTCTCTTACGACTGTGCTTTATCGCCAGGATTGGTTTAGGAGAGCCTCCAAGTAGTTTTCTTGAAGGGGAATAAATAAATAATAAGAACACTGGACTCATTAGACTCTAAAATCTCACATGTATAAACCAAAATGCAAATTAGCAATTGGATGAATAAAGAATATACTAACTTACTTACTTACACTAAGTATACATTGGCTTTAGTACTGCAATAACATAACACATCAAAAGTTTTAAAGAGGTTCAGAAATCAGGCTGAAGATGTGTAATCTGTGTTAGAACCTTCAAGGTAAAATCTATGGTGCTCAAGAGACCCTGTCAACCACAAGCATAGCACATAGTTCAGAGAGCATCTTATCATTCAAGACTTATTAACTCTGCTCAGCCAGCTGCATTGGCTTCCTGTGGAATTCACCAGAAGATTTAAACTTGCCTGCTTTACCTATTAAACCATCACAATGAGCACTTCAACCCCTACTCTCTCCTTATATTCCACCAGTCTGCTATTATGCTAGGCACGATCACTGGGCATGGGTCTTTTCGTTGAGCCTTGATCTAGAACTATCATGGGCTCTTCTTATGCATGTTGCTGCCTGTAAGGATGGAACTGACTATCAATGTTTGTCCGGAGTTCAAACCCTTTCTTTTCGTTTAAGAAACACCATAAAACTTGTTTCTTATTACATATGTATTCGTTTATTAATATTCAAGCAACTTGTTACAGAAAACAGACAATTGGTTTAAAACATAATTAATATTTTACAACTCTTCACCTGTCCACTAACTAATCTGTGCCTCAGAATCACATTTCTGTGACTGCATGCATTAGAAATGTTTGTGTTGGTAGAAGTCTCTTAAGTCTTTCTATTTTGATTGTGGCTGGGCTGGGAGCGCTTCTGAGTAGTTTCTTGAAGAGGCGCTATATAAAGGTCCAGAATCCATGAATAATAACCGTAATAATATTTGAAATTGCAGTTTTATATTTGTGTTTTTTCCAGTTTTCACTCTATTGCTGTCAGTGGCTCGGATAGTTCTGGAAATACTGACGCTTCCGTATAGAAGAGAAGTGTATTGGCTCATCTGACAGACTTTGTTTGAAATGACAATAGAACGTTGAACAAAAGACCCATCTTCCACTGAGTCTATTTTCTATTCATATTTCTCTGCTTGTCCTGCCACACCATGGATTTCTTATACCACGGACTAATTGCCTTCCAGCAATAAGCTGTCATAGTTATTAAGAAGGCCAATAAAGTTGGAGCCGTCTGTCTAGCTGCAAGTTACGACAGAATTTTTGAACTTTCTTTTACATGTATAATAAAATGCCAATAGGCCACATTAAGACAGTAATTATTTGTGTAGATTACTCCACAATCTCCCGTTATTGCTGTTTACATCAATACTTGGGTCAATTCCTGGGATTGTTTATAAAGATGACCTCTATCCATTCGAAGTCTAAAATAATGTTTTCTAACACAAATGCTGAGTTCAATTTGTCAGATGTGAATTGTGTAGTACGAATCACAAGAGGAAAGCTCAAGTCATCCACACAGAATTTCTTTCCAACATTTGATATTTTACGTAACAGTTACACCATTACGCACAGTTAAAGACAGCTTGAGTAAGTTTGCAGAAGACATTTCTACCTCTACCGACCCTGGCAGCAGCAAGCCTTAATTCAGTTTATTGAACTCGTGTAGGATCCATATTGCACTTTCGAAAATTTACCTTCTAGGGAAATTCACTAGTCTCTCTGCTATTATCAATTATGATTAAGGTAGGCTCTCCATCATAGCCTAGTAATCACTGACAGCGACTTAGAGTTACTGACAACCAAGTGCACCAAAACTGTTAATGGTTCTCTCGTAGCCACATAATGTTGAATAGTTTCTTGAATCTGGAAAGTTTCGTTTGTAAATTAAGTTAAAACTCAAGTCAGTCATAATTTGTGATCTCTTCTGGAAACAAATACACGAAATGCACTCCGAGCAGCAAAAGACTTGAATTGTCATAGGCAAAAGCACAGAACAATTATCAATCAATGGTAATAATACCAAAACAAACTCCGAATAGAATATCAAAACAAAGCATAAAACTGAGGTCAGGCAACACCATTTTCTTCGCACAGACTGATAACCAAATTTCAAAACAGGTTTAACTGTTCTTGAAAAGTTCTTTTAACACAACAAAACTTGAAACACTAAAGCACTGAACACAATCGGACAAGAAACATTCAACAGAAGCCAGATAAAAAGCTTATGGGACATGGTCACTATAGTTATCAAGTTCTAATATGCAACAGTTCACACATTCTATTTTCTTTGCAACTACAACCATCTGCTTTTACAATTAATACGTAAAACATGAATCTATATTGTTCCAGTCCATATAATGTAATTTACATAACAAATGGTGGGGCCTTGATAATAATTTACCTATATTTAGCCTTTCAATTGTATTTGTGTATTTCTATACCGCCTCTTACAGACCAATATTGCTCAGAGGCGGTCCCGACTACAGCCCGGAGGTGTGTCGGAGTTTTACACACCGAAGCGCTTGAGTAATTGTGAGTGAAGGACTTGCTAAAGGTCCCTACGTGGCGGGTGGGATTCGAACCTTTGGGTCCCCACTGCACCACATTCAATGAGCCACAGTTATGCTTTTGCAGCTATCAGACAAATACCACTGATGGAAGGACAACTATGGGAGAGTTGTCATCCATATGCACATTACTCCGCAAATCTGCAACCATTCACAATTGGATTCTAGGGGTGTCAAATGTAGATATGCAGGTGGGAGTGTAACAAACAGTACACATACAATCGTACATACAGACAGGGCAAATTTTCCATGATTTCTGCATACATACAAAATATACGCCCCAAGCATAATATACATATACTCCATATTGTATATATAATTATGTACATTTATACTGTAATAGAAATATATTTTTGGTATTTGCATAGACAGCTGCAGAAGTCACTCATCATTTTGAAAGCAGAGTCAAAGTAAAAAACATTGCTCTTGCCCACAGCGCAAAAATCAGAATAATATTCTGATCAAACTCTAAGACTTCAGATATCGACAGCCCAAGTACAACATTCTGTCACTGTAACTTGTTATTGTAATCGAAAATTTACTCGGTGCCTCTTTCAGGGAGGCTCAGTACTCAGCAGAGACGCTTGTAGTTGAAGCCCAAGAAAATAAAAAAACTTTCTACAAGGATATTTTCTCAGCTTTCAGTATCAAATGTTCATCATAATTATATTGATAATTTGTCTTCCCTTACGTTTTCACAGCACTTAGCATAGGAATTGTGTTGAATCGTGGTGTAGTATATCTGGTGCATATGACTATATCCATAAAACCATAATCCTTCAATTTCCACTTTGCCAAGCCTACCCTGTCAAAGTTACTTCATCCAAAACCCTTTTGGTCAAAAACTCGCACTGAATAAAATCTGATTGCCATAAGGTTAAAGGCCTAACAAAAGCTACATGTATATTAAATACTGAATAACATCAGAACATAGCATTACCAGTTGCTATAAATACCACAATCTTACCAGTAATTGTAATTTTCAATTTATGAAGCACCTGGTATGTTGATCTCATCACCTCAACAATAATATGTATTTTTTATAAACTTTGGTTGTTCTTAATTCTAATTTTCATCTTTTTGTGAAGATCCTGTGCTCCAAAGCAACTGCTTTCAACAGCTTCACAAAAGTGATGATTATCTGTTCTAGATCAATTCAGACAACTACTAAAAGACACTCGACAAGTTGCACACAATTACACCTAGATTAAATCAAATATCACTTGAAACAAATGCTACAAAATTCCATCTAAAATGTCGCTAAAACCACGACTAAAGCATGCCATGCAGTTGCAAAAAGGTTACCATGGCAGTATGGGGTTAAATGAGAACAGTGCTTTATATATCTCGTTGTCACAATCGATGTCTAAGTACCTTTGTAGCTGCATTTAAACCTGAGTTTTGATAGAGTAGACAAGTTTGAGCACTCTTCATCAAAGTCAGGAAGATGCAACACTTCAAAATTACGCTGAACGGCAGCAGCTGTTGTGCAAATGGAATTCACAAATGAAACTTGAACACATGATCATTATCACCGGTAAACATTCGTGCCTTATTAGATAAAGGTCCAGGAATGGGATAGAATTAATCAAAGTGTCAAAAGACTACAGATGACAAATCACTGCAACAGCCTTGTAGAACTGTACAAGAATCTATCACCAAGAATTGCTCCACACAAAATTCTCACCAAAACAGCTATGATAGACTGAAAATAGATGAAAGTACCATGTTGCTGAAATACTTCACAACAAATTTTACGTTAGTTACACCAAAAACAGCATTCTAACATTTGAAACAGCAAATGCATAATTGTAATATTTAATATTTTCCATTTTAGTTTCACAAACAACTGCAAAAAAGTCAAACTGTAGTGGATAACACAATCAAACACACCTACAACTACATTGTCCTACAGTCCTACATCCTTATCTCAACTAAGTACCATGTACTGAGTACGTTCACAGTTCACTTATATAAAACCAGTGGGCAAGAATGTTGGTGGCTCAACTAACACCACCAACCCTCCTGCCCTTGAGTCAGTTTCCAAAGTTCCACAGTTAAACAGAAAAACATTGGCTTCAAAAGACAACAATAATTATTGAAAACAAAACAATGACAATGATAACACTTAACAATAACAAGTGACACTTTACAAACATAATTATATGTAATAACATAATATTATAGCAAAAATGAAAGACAAGGTAGGCTCAATTGACAACACAATAACAATACATATATTAGTGAGATCCAATTGCACTTCTGTTTTCTTTGAAACAAAAGTCACAACCGGCATCATGCATAGACTGTACAGTTTGAGTAATTTCTCGTCATACAATGGTCGACTACGAAACCCTTGCACTCCTGTAAGGCAGGCAAGTAGGCTTCTGTACAAACAGGAAGTAAGCTAACAACATTTGAAATGTAACAAGACGGCCATGACCTCTGGAATGATCAAGTGACGTTTGTCTGGTACACCTCTCCTGCTGCTGCGTCCAATGGTAAATCAAATGACAGACAATTTATCATGTGACCAAGTCTTTTTTGCAAGTCAATAAAGCCACTCAACACAAAACACGGACGACAGTATCTCAGTAAAATAGCCAGAGTAACATATTTACAGGAAATTATAATAACTCCCATATTCCATAACTCTAACATGAATACCCAGCACTACATTCACTCCTATGACCACTACTAAAATCAGTGATATCAGTAGCAATAATAACAGTTCATGATTTCCTATAGGAGCCTAGCCACCGTATGTCAGTGGTAAGTGACGAGCTTTTACTACCGTAATTGCCTGGTTTTGAAACAGCAAATGCATAATTGTAATATTTAATATTTTCCATTTTAGACTTGGGTCTTCACTTGGCATCTCTGGACAATCCTTCTGACATGACTTAGTGCTCATTAATAAGCTGTTGCTCACCTTTAACATAGTACTTCATAAATGTAAAGTCTTATAAAAGAAGTTAACACTATGAAAGATACTACTCTGAGGAACTAACATTTGAAAGTTCATAAATAGGCCATTTAATTTAAGTAAGCATCAGAAAGTCAATCAACCTTATTCTAACTACATTAAGTCTATTGCAATCACTCTAGGTCAGCGGTTCTCAACCTGTGGTCCACGGATCACCACCAGTGGAAAGAAAATATTTTAAAGGAATTTTGTAAACTGAACGCTTTATGTCTCTTCGCATTTGAAAGGCAACAAAAATGCGTGAAAATGTTGGTATTAAGTGTTGACAAAAGAAAATCATCAAGTAAATTTTTGGAGATGGACAACTGGATATCGATTTTCAGACAAAATTTGGACGAAGGACTGAAAAAGGTCATCAACTTTTTGAAGGAATGTTTAGGTCCACTGGTCGAAAATTTCTGCGATGGTCCACGACGCCAGCGAAAACTGACTTAGTGGTCCGTGAGTCCGAAAAGGTTGAAAAAACTGCTCTTAGCAATGCCATGGTTAATTAACGCAAGCATATCTAATTGTCTACCGGACACAATGACAGTAAATGTGCTTAACAACCATGTAATGATTTTAAAATATGCACTCCATTATAAATCTTATTACCATAGTAATGCATATTCAACACACAAACAAGTAAGTAAGAAATGGAAGAAATACAATGCAAATGATGGAACTACATGTAAACATGCTTCTTGCACAACATAGCATTTTACTTGAACAGGTACATGTTATTTTAAATAATATTACTACTAATTACCAGTACCACTAGCAATGCATGTTGAAAAGAATGACAACACAACTCTGTTGCTAAATTTAATCCTTAAAACTAACGTCTCTATGTTCCAAACAAGCAAAATGCTTTGCTTCTAATCAGCATGACGCTCCTGCTGGAAACAGCAATTAGTAAGCAGACAGTAAGCTTTTTATAAGTACAGCATTTCCATTTGATTACAAACAGAAATAAGTCAATTGCCTAGTTGACGAGTAACTCCGATCTTCAGCCGTCTCTACTCATCACAGCTTTGCTCTTGCAGAAATCGCAAACATTTTGAATAGACGACCAACGTGACAGCATTAGTAGGAAAGGCACGAACGCATGTTATTGCTAGGCCACGAAATAGAACCCGAAATCCCTCCTCACGACAGCTCTTGACGAAACAATCTAGTATGCCATGATACCTTGGCGATGACAGACTGTCTGACTGTAGCCTTGTTTTGAGTACATCCACCGGAATGTTGACAGCCCATGACAACACACCAGCTAGTCCACCCGCCATCAGCTCAGCAGGTAGGGAGGGTTCACTGTAACCGTCACGCTTCATTCGTTGGCAGAGGCACTCATAAGTCGTCATGTAGATAGCCAGCGAAGGAATTTCACGAAGAACGGTGACATTGAGGCCCTTGAAGATGCCGTTTACACCGTGACCGGAATACAATTTACGTAGGCAGTCGACTGGGCCACTGTAAAGGTTTGATCCTAACAAGACCAACAAACAGAAATATGATCAAGTAGAGACGATTATTTGTTGTTCCAATGTAGTCCTATACTCCTATTGGTGACCGTAACTGAATTAAAATGTTTGACAAGGTTGAACTTGAGACATAGCTATATGACTACTGTTGGCTTGTTGTAGCAGTTTGAAGCTGAATAACTTAGTATCCTGACGTGCCTGAACACTGTTATACTGCACTCTCACGTTAGTCAAAGTCAAGTTAAGTGACCTACAAATGACAACATCTAGATCACGCTCAGTAAATAAAAATTCCTCTGAACGAGTAATTGGACAACATGTGAGACATATTGTATCCGCTTCTATTTGAGAAGGCAGCTCCATTCAACAGCCTTGTACTGGGTTGGACCTTCGTAAAGGAGCCGAGATAACATCACAGTTGACTGTTCCTGTCTCAAATTAGCTGGACTACTGCCTACTGGTTTGATATAATAATCTGTTTACTTCCAGTCTTGGCACGGTGTTTGACTTCATATCATTCTTAACCATATTCAGGAATCATGTAGATCAAGTTAATTTCACGTGCAGAATACTTGTAGAATCAGATTAGATCGCTTGAGATTCATATTTGTTAAATTCCATATTCTAATGCTTTTGTCTCCAGCACACTTGACTACTGATAATCACCACTCACTTCTGATACATAAAATTAAGAGTAAATCAGCCCTCCATTAATAAGGCGTTACATTTTAACCAATTTATCTCTAATAATCTCTATCTCTTATTCAATCAGTGTTACAGTTGGGTTTACTGGCTTTCTTAGTCACTTATCCAAGGTTCTTGAATTCATTGCCCAATTCAATCAATGCATTCCATTAAATTTTTCTATAACATTCAGGTAAAACTTAAGACAACTCTTTCAGCTGATATAATAGCCAAAATAACCTGGTTTATAGCTTCCCTGATCAGAATTTAAGATTAAACAGACTCCTAGCTAAAACTCTGTCAATTTTCAGTTACTTTCTAGCCTGATTCAATCAGCAGAAGCCACCTACCGTTCTGTGACTGTAGATTTACTTTGACCAGTTCAATAGGAGTGGCAGCCACTCCCTGAATCGCTCCGGCAATACCAGCTGCCATAGCTATAGAAGCACAGCTACGCTGGTCTGACAGTTGTTCCGTGCCAAGGATCTTTCCATAGATTCCAAAAAAGAGACTGCTACGGAAACCTTCAGATAACAGCGGAAAAGCCATCCCACGAAAGAAGACCTTTGGCTGGAAAGACATGAACTGATTTCAGAAAGGGATAATCCTAGCATTCAGTGACTGTAGACTGCTCAATAACTAATCACCAACATTTACTGCACGTCTTAATTACTGTTTATTTAAGTTTCAGTCACATCATTCATTTCATTGTTTCTGTAAACGACATTTAGCATATTTCTAAGATGCTGAACCGTAGCAATATTCTTCACTAGCAGATTTCCTTCTCTTCCAAGAATGAACTTAACTGCCTGAAATGGTAAAATGTTGGGAGTCATTACCTAAAAAATTCATCGTTTACAAACACAGAAATTCCTAGATTAGAATAGATATCAGATACTTACGCCTTCTTTTGCAAAGGCATCTGATGCAGTGATGAGAATAGATGGCCTGAGCACATATGACTGGCATACTGTTGTCTGTTGTCTGACCTATAATAAATCCAGAAACAATATTATTCTCAACAAACTCTGACAATGTTTGATAATATGACAGAAAAATGTGATGCGGTATGGCAAAGGCAGGCGGTTCGTGAAAATTTTACAGAATGAGGATTTAATTTATTTTATGTAGACCTATTCAAGATCTTTCTAAAGTGCTAAGGGTCTAACCGTTGCAAAGATATGCGGTTCAGAAACCAATCGTCTCATGAGAAACTATTTTAAGGAAAATGCCAAAACCCACAAGCACATGCAGGGGCATTATTCCTCTCCCAAGTCATTGGAGCAAATGTTATGAAAACACTAAATAAATAATACAAAACTTGTAGAATTATATTCTTGTAATGTCAAACAATGTAATTATAGCATAAAACATTTTTTCCTGAAATACAAGATTAGACGCTATTTTGTAAGAATCCTCATTATAGGCAAGGGCTGACTTCCGCCTGGTTTTGCAATCCCGTATCACATATGTTTGGTTGTGTATCTTGTCAACTTCTTATGCCATTCAGATCTAAGCAGCCACCGTCACATAACAGCAATATCATATAATCAATTAATCATGTTTACTATTTACATGAACATTTGAATGGCAACAGGATTTCTCATTGGCACAAATAGGTGTCACCCAAAATTTCCTGCTGAACAGAGGCACGTTTTTGCATTTATGTAAGGTGGGTTACCAAACCAGGACACAGGAGGTCTGCTGACCAAAGTGGCTGTAAGTTGTGTTGGTTATTGATCAAAAGTCTGCCTTTAGAACTGTTTTTTGAAGGAGCATTAACTAGCTCAACATGCATAAGATATTCTGACCTTAATTGTATCCAGCGGATAGCCAGTAAGAATCCCAGCACTTCCTAAAAAGTAGTCAGCAAAACGAACTGTATTTCTGATTGTAAGAGAGATAGAAGCAGATAGAACAGTCCCATAAGTAGGCAGCCATGAGTATGAAATGTTACAATCTCATTTTGTCCCTAACTGTCTTGTCTTTCCATCAGGAGTATACAGTTAGTGTACTCATCATAGCCGAGTTAGTGGAACAAGCAGCAGCTCATACAACACCTGTTAATTTCAACAACAGACACAATGACAACAATTAAATTGTGATGGTAGTACACGGCTGACTGTTTCATCAGATAGCTGCCAAAGAGCATCCGAGATCGGCAGACAAAATAATACAACTCAATGAATAAACTCTTGTAAGCAATAGTAGACTACGTGTTCTCAAGAAACTCACCTCCAATACAACCGGCTATGAAATCACTCCAGAATTTCAACGGCAGTTCACGAGTATCCATAAGGACTGAACAGTGGAAAGTGCTTAATCTCTCGGGCTGTAATGAAGCTGGTTGTAATGGTGCAGTACAAACGTTGCTCAAGTGGCTCATACATCTACAGATTCTGAACAATATACAGTCATTCATTCAAGACGAGCAGTCAGGACAAGAGGCAGACCCGCTAGTATAGAGTAAGCAACGATCAAGGTAGCTGGTGACAAAGGCACTGGAGCCATGAGATAAGGTGCAGAACAAAGCCATAGTAAAAACTTTTCTTCATACCACAAAGATTAGCTAACAATTGTAAGAAATTTGGTTTGCCATTTATGAACAATAGGGTACACAGTTGCAGTTGTTCCTGTCCTTTATGTGACCAACCAATGCTTACGTGGAGAGGAAGGATGTGGAGAGGCATAGAGGAAGGGAGGATGGGAGGCAAGGAGTGAGTGAAGGACCAAGGTAGTGACGGACTTACAAATACTTGTAATCTTGTGATAGTTGGGAGTCTTGCAAATTTTGTTCAGAGGGGCCACATTCCACTGATGTCCATGAGTGATGAAGAGAGGCAGGCAGTCAGTCTTGGCTGTAGGTCGATCCACCTGGAATGACCACCTGCATTAGCTTCGTTCATTATTTCAGAGTTGCCAAAAGCAACAACCATTCTTCAGAGTTGCCAATTTGCCTGGGTTTCACTCAAGTCTTGCCTCTCAGGTCGTGGATGGGCTAGGAGTGCCCCAAAATTAGGTTCTTGAAGGGTGCTGGAAATACAAATGCTATACAAATGCCCAGAATGAATTAATGTACTGTGTCCTGCTAGAATCTCAATGATATTAGTAATGGATCAAAAGCAACAACCATATAACTTTGAGTGCTGATATCCTAGGTATGAACAAAGTACTTACCTATTTGTTCTGCTCTTGTGGAGCGTCCAAACTAAAATAACAAATGCCCAGCATACTCAACACCAATACTTCTTACTGGATCAATACAAGTAGGTCTACTCAGCTTAAACTAAGTAAGCTTCTTCAGAAAGCTAGACTGATTCATAAATTTCTTTATCAATATGAAATTGGTATTTGTTAAGGTCTGTCGGTATGTTTATGGCCACTTCCAAGAAGCCTTGCGCTGAAGTAGGCTGCACTATAATTATGCAGTTAGGATCATAAATGCAAAGTTATCTGTGATCCTACCTGCACCTCATCATGGTGGGAGGGTGAACATAAAAGTACGGATCACCTGGTGAGCCTAGGCCATCAGTAGAGAAGGTCAGAGGCGGTCCCGACTACAGCCCGCAGGTGTGTCAGAGTTTTACACGTCGAAGCGCTTGAGCAATTGTGAGTGAAGGACTTGCTAAATGTCCTTACGCCAAAGATATTAGAGTCGTCGACTAAGATATGACACTTAATGCATCTAAATGTACACCTCTTTACCTTGAGATTTGAAGAATCTGTAAATCCATTCGCAACGTGGCGCCACGATTTGTTCATTTTGCAACCTCATCACAGCAAGTCATCAACATGGCTACTAAGGCGCGCTGTTAAATGCGGCGTGTGATTCTAATTATTTTGTTGAGGTGTTGGCGCTCTATCAAAATACTTTATAGACATGCTAAGACAATTATTATGATTATATATTTTTATTTTTTTTGCCCCGAGGTATAAATGATCCCTCGGGGACTTATCTAACGCCTAATGATAAAAGCCTGGAACGGCACCT
>JAQFXW010000207.1:0-21927 GCA_034693945.1 Dendrobaena attemsi | reverse complement strand
CTACGACCACACAACAAACTACATCAGAAGGACCTTTGACAATGATCACACCTGGTACCTCTGAAGAACCGTCCACAACAAGTCCAGAAAAACCATCTGCAACTACTACCAAACACCATACTACATCAGAAGCAACATTGACAACGATCGCACCTGATACCACTGCAGAAACTTCAACAAGTCCTTCAACTACAATGAAGCCACAGACTTCTTCCGAGGCCTCGTTAGTTAATAATAAATTTCAGACCACAGCAGATATGTCCTTGACTATAACCTATTCAAATATCGCAACAGTGGTTAACATCAAGCCACAGACCTCATCAGAAACCCTATTGATCACGAAGGAACTTCAGAGCACTTCAGAAACGCCAGTGACTGTAAGCCTGGAGCACAGCGAAACAATGCCCTTAACTATTGTCAATCAACAGAGCACATCGAAAAAGACTTCAATTTTTATCACATCTCAAACCACTGGAAACACTTCTAAGATATCAACTTCACCAAACATCAACACAACATTCTCAGCAGCCACCAAGCAACATACCATGTCAGAGGCGTTATCCACGACTTATAAACCTCAGACCACTGCAGATATATCCTCGAATGCAAAGTCTTCACACGCTGAAACAAAGACAATTACCATGGCACAGACCTCAGTAGAAATCTTGCCAGCAACGAAGCAACGTCAGACCACTGCAGAAGTATCTGCAACTACGATCAAGACACCCAACTCAGCAGCATTCTCATTAACCACTATACCACACACCTCATCAGAAGCCCCAGCAATTTCGAATTCCCGTGAGATCACTGATAAACCATCCTCGAGTGCATCAACCTTGCCTCAGATAACAGCAACGACTACATCCAAGCCACAAACTTTATCAGTAACCCCACTAGTTATGAGGACAACGCGATCGATTACAACCATGCCGTCAACTACAACAGAAGCCTCCAATGCTGCAACCTTGTCATACATTGAAACAACACTCTCGTCTATCACCAAAACACAGACCTATCCAGAAGTCTCCTCGATTACCAACATATCTCAGATCACTGCAGAAATGTCCAAGACTACAACCTTTCCACACCCTTCAGTTACACCCTCAACTATCAAAAATCAGGAGGCCTCATCAGAGGCCCTGTTGACTATGAACACACCTCAAACCCATGCAGAAGCAACTACGTCTAATGCTTTGAAACAAACCCAGGCAACGCAATCAACTGCCACCGAGTTCCATACCTCATCAGAAGCTCCATCAATCTCCGACACGCCTCAGACCTTTGCGAAAATGGACACAGCTACAACTTTTCCACCCAACTCAGCACCGACCTCAACTACAACAGCACCACAAAGTTCGTTAGAAGTACCATCGATCACTAACTCACCTTATGCCAATGTGGAAACGTTCACAACTGCAATCTCGAAGCAAGAGTCAGCAGCATCAACAATCGCGAATCAACAGACCTCTTCAGAAACGGCATCATACACGAACAATCCACAGATCATTTCAAATGCACTCACGACTACAACGTTGCCATATACCGTGTCGAAAACTACTACCAAGCCACATACTGTGAGGATGACTACCACCAGGCCGCATACTGTAAGGATGACTACAACCAGGCCGCATACTGCAAGGATGACTACCACCAGGCCACATACTGCAAGGATGACTACCACCAGGCCACATACTGCAAGGATGACTACCACCAGGCCACATACTGCAAGGGTGACTACCACCAGGCCACATACTGCAAGGGTGACTACCACCAGGCCTCATACTGTAAGGATGACTACCACCAGGCGGCATACTGTAAGGATGACTGTCACCAATTCGCAGACCTCGTTAAAGGCCTTATCAATAACGAAAGAAACTATGAACACGACAGAAGCGTATACTATTGCGAACTTGCAGCAAAGCGAAACAATGCCTCCCACAATTGTGAATCAAGAAACCTCATCGGAATATCTTTCAATTACTACCACACCTCAAAGCACTGCAAAGAAGTACACAACTTCAACTTTGTCAAACTCTGCAATAACATTCGTAACAGCCACCACTCAACAGCCTTCATCAGAAACGACATTGATAACCAGCATGCCACAGGGCATTGTAACTACATCCTTGACAGCAGCATCGCCAGATACAGCGAGAACCACTATTTCCAAAGTCCAGACATATTCAGAAGTCTTAGCATCTGCGAAGGAACCTGAGACAACAGCAGTAATATCTGCGACTATAATAAACTCGCAGCATTCCCCAACAATTCTCTCAACAATTGGGAATCAGAAGAGCTCATCAGATGTCGAAACGACAACAGCCACACCTCAGACCACTGCACAAACGCCCTCAACTACGAGCTTTCTATACACCATAACAGCGAATACCAGCGAGCCACAGACCTCATCAGAAGCTATATCAATTATGACGACATCACAAACCAATTCAGACATTTTCGATACCACAACTTCGTCACCAGCTTCAAAAACGCCCTTCTCCACTGAAAGTCAGCAGTTATCATCAAGGACACAATCAATTATCACCACACCTCAGATCGCGGCAGATACCTTCACGAATGAAACCTCTTCACACCCCGTACCAACACCATCTTCTACTACAGAAGCCCTATGGATTATGGGCACCCTTAAGACCACGGCTGAAACGTACATGCCCACGGAAACAAGACTTGCAGAATTGCCTCCTTCCTTACCACAAATCTCATCTGAAGGCACATTGAATACGAACACACGTCAATCATTAGCAGATAAGTCCACGACAGCCAGCGCGGCACAGCTTTCAGAAATACCCTCAACTACAATCAAGAACCAGACCTGGCCAGATACCTCATCAACTACAAACACATCTCAAAGCACGGAAGAGACTTTCTCAAGTACAACATGGCTACACAATGTAACAACGGCTACCACGAACCCACAGCCATGGTCAGAAACATTATTAATTTCGAACACATCTCGGTCCACTACCGCGACTATATCTTCGCCACGAACCGTTACAATGGCGCCTTCAATTTTTACTAATCTGCAGACCTCATCGGAAGAATCATCGAATGCGATGACAGGTCGAAACACTGCAGTGACAGTCTCAATATACTCCTTGACAACAACTGCTCCAAGCAGCAAACACACCTTATCAGAAGCCCCATCCACTTGGAACTCACCTCAATCCACTGCAGAAACCTCAACGACGACAATCTCTACACACACATCAGCAACACCCTCAAATATCTCCATTCAGGCTACCTCGTCAGAAGCTCTATGGTATACCACCACACCACAGACCTCTGAAATATCATCTTCGATTACAACATTTCCATACACTGAAACAACCAGAACCACTAAGTCAGAGACCTCATCAGAAGCCCCACATATTTCTAGGACATTTCAGACAATTGCTGAAAATTTGACAACTTTGATGATGACTTGGCCACACACTGAAACCACTGCAGAAACCTCCATGACTGCAGTAGCCTCATCAAACACCTCAACAACACCCTCATCTATTACCAAACCACAAACCTCTTCAGAAGCGTTATCTATTATGAAGGAATCTCAGACCACTGCAGAAGCATACCAAACTACATCATCAGAAACTTCAGCAAAGCCCGCAGCAGCCACTAACCTTCAGACCTCGGCCGATGCAATGACGATCACCAACAAACCGAAAACGAGTGCAGACAATTCTATTATTTCAACCTGGCCACTCACATCAACAATGCCACCAACAAATGTCATTCAACAGACCTCATCAGAAGCGCCATCAATTACCGCCACACTTCGGACAAATGCAGATGCATCCACGACTACAACCTTGCCATACACACAAACATCGTATTCAACAAACATTAAGAAACAGACCTTTTCGGAAGTCATATTGCTTTCCAACACACATGAGACCAAAACTGAAACGATAGAGAGCACAACCTTGCCACAAACCTCAGCAAGGACAATCACCAAACCACAGTACCCATCATACACACCATCTATTACTAGTACACAACAGACCACTAGAGAAATGGCCGCGACGGCAATCCTGTCTCAAACCACAGCAACGCCCTGGGCTATTGAAAATCAGCAGACCTCATTCGATGCAGCATCGACAACCAGTGAATTTCAGACCACAGCAAGAGGATCCACAACTACAACCTCGAAAGGCACTGTAGAGGAACCCTTAACTATTTTGAATAATCAGTACTCATCAGAAATGCTATCACTTACCTCAACAGATAACACTACTGCAGAAACTACCTCGATTGCAATCTCGCCCCAAGCTACAACAACGACGTCAACCAGCCTCACAGAGCAACAGCCCTCTCCAGGGCCCCAATCCTTTACGAATTCATTGTGGACAACAGCAGGAACATCTACAAATACAAACTCGATGCAAGCATCAGCAACAACAGCATTATTAATCGTGAATCAGGAGACCTCGTTAGAAGAGGCATCATTTTCAAATGAACCACTTAAGATTTCAGATGCGCTCATGGCTACAACTTTGCCACACACCGTGAAGAAAATTACTACGAAGCCACATACTGTGAGGATGACTAACACCAAGCCACATACTGTGAGGATGAATAACACCAGGCCGCATACTGTGAGGATGACTACCACCAAGCCGCACACCGTGAGGATGTCTACCACTAAACCCCATGCTGTGAGGACGATAACCACCAAGCCACATACCTCCTCAGAAGAATTATCTACATCCAGCAGAACATCTACCACTATAAACTCGCAATATGAAACGCTCCTAGTGTCAATCATTGATGAGCCACAGACCTCATCCAGTTCTCCAACAACAAGTTCTGCAACAACAAGTCAAACCATTGGAGACATGTCCACAACTACTGCCACACCACAGACCATTGCCAAAACAACAATGCAGGAGAGTGGAGACATATTCACAACACCCCAAGCCGTAACCACAACCACTCAATTCATCGCAGATATAGTCACAAATACCATAACACCACAGACTATTGCTACAGCAACCACTCAGACAATTGGAGACATGCCCAAAACTACCACTGTGCCACAGACCATTGCTACAACATCCATTCCAACCACTGGAGATATGTCTGCAATCACCACCGCACCACACGCCATAGCTATAACAACCACTCAAGCCAATGCAGATATAATCACAAATACCACAACATCACAGACTATTGACACAACAGCCAGTCAGACCACTGGAAATATGTCCACAAGAACCGCTATGCAACAAACCATTGACACAGCTACAACTAAGGCCAGTGAAGACATGTCCACAACTACCACCTCGCAACAGGCCATTACCACAACAGCCTTTCAAGCCATTGGAAAAATGTCCGCAAGAACCACCACACCTCAGCAGATTTCCACAGCGCCAACTGAAGCCATTGGAGAAATGTCCAATTATACCCCTATGACACAGACCATTGATTCAACAATTACTCAGACCAATGAAAACATGTCCCCAATCACCACCATCCAACAGGCTGTTGCCACAACTTCCTCGACTCCTCAAACCATTGCAAGAGCAATAACTCAGCCCATTGGAGACTTGTCCGCAACTATCACCTCACCACAGGCAACTGCCACAAACACTCAAGCCATTGGAGATATGACCAGAACTTCTAGTATGCCACAGACCATTGGCACAGCAATATATCAGACCAGTGGAGACATGTCCACGACTATTACCATGCCACAAGCAACTGTAACCACAACAACAACTCTGGTCGTTGGAGACATGGTCACAACTATCACAATGCCACAAGCTATAGCCACAACAATCCCTCAAACCATTGGAGATATGTCCGCAAATACCACCATGCCACAGACCGTTGCTACAATAACCACTCAGCATATTGCCGATGTGCCCACAACTTCCACCATGCCACAAACCATTGCGCCAACATCCATTCAAGCCATTGGAGACATGTCCACAACAGCCATTATGCCACAGACCATTGGCGCAGCAGTAACTCCGACCATTGGGGATATGTCCACATCAACCACCACGCCACAAGCCACTAACACAACAACAACTCAGACCATTGGAGACATTGACACAACTAGTATAATGCCACAAGCTATGGCCACAACAAACACTCAGACCATTGGAGACATCACCACAACTACCAACACGCCACATACCATTGCCGCAGCATTAACTCAGACCACTACAGACATGTCCCCAACTACCACCTCACGACAGGCCATTGCCACAAACACTCAAGCCATAGGAGACAAGTTCACAACTGCCTTTACGCCACAGACCATTGCAACAGCAGTAAGTCAGACCATTGGCACCATGTCCACAACTATCGCCATGCCACAGACAATTGTCACAACCACTCAAGCCACTGGAGACATGTCCAAAACTAGCATCGTGCCACAGACAATCACCACAGCACCAACTCAAGCCATTGTAGACATTCCCACAACTACGACCACACCACAGACAATGGCCACGACAACTACTCAGACCATTGACGACTTGTCCACATCTACAATCACACAGACCATTGCACCAACAATCCCTCCGACTACTGGAGACATGTCCACTATTACCACCTCGCCACAGACAATTGCCACAATAGCTGCCCAGACCATTGGAGACATGCCCACAACTACGACCACACCACAGACCATTGCCACAACAACTACTCAGACCATTGGAGACATGTCCACAGCTACGGTCATGCCACAGACCATTGCTACAACAACCCCTCAGACAATTGGAGACATGTCCACAATTACCACCTCGCCACAGACGATTGCTACAACAACTACTCAGACCATTGGAGACTTGGCAACAACTACCACCTCGCCACAGACCATTGGTACAACAACTACTCATGCCATTGTAGACATGCCCACAGCTACGACCATGCCACAGACCATTGCCACAACAACTACTCAGACCATTGGAGACGTGTTCGCAACTACGACCACACCACAGACCATTGCAACAACTATTCAGGCCGTTGGAGACGTGTCCGCAACTACGACCACACCACAGACATTTGCCACAACTACTCAGACCATTGGAGACATGTTCACAATTACCTCCTCATCAGAGACAATTGCCACAACAACTACTCAGACCATTGGAGTCGTGTCGACAACTACCACCTCACCACAGACAATTGCCACAACAACTGGCCAGACCATTGGAGACATCCCTACAACTACAACCATGCCAGAGACCATCGCCACAACAACTGCCCAGACCATTGGAGACATGCCGACAACTACAACCACGCCACAGACCATTGCTACAACAACCTCTCAGATTATTGGAGACATGTCCTCAATTAGCACCTCGCCACAGACAATTGCCACAACAACTACTCAGACCATTGGAGTCGTGTCGACAACTACAACCACGCCACAGACCATTGCCACAACAACTGCCCAGACCATTGGCGACATGCCCACAACTACCACCTCGCCACAGGCCATTGCCACAACAATAACTCAAGCCATTGGAGACGTGTCCACAACTACCAACTCGCCACAGACAATTGCCACAACAACTGCACAGACCATTGGAGACATGCCCACAACTACAACCAAGCCACAGACAATTGCCACAGCAACTGCCCAGACCATTGGAGACATGCCCACAACTACGACCACGCCACAGACAATTGCCACAACAACTGCCCAGACCATTGGAGACATGCCCACAACTACCACCTCGCCACAGGCCATTGCTACAACAACTACTCAGACCATTGGAGACATGTCCGCAACTACGAAAACGCCACAGACCATTGCTACACCAACTACTCAGGCCATTGGTGACATGCCCACAACTACGACCACACCACAGACAATTTCTACAACACCTACCCAGGCCATTGGAGACATGCCCACAACTACCTTGCCTCAGACAATTGCTACAACAACTACTCAGACCATTGGAGACATGCCCACAACTACAACTACACCACAAACCATTGCCACAACAACTACTCAGACCATTGGAGACATGTCCGCCACTACGACCACCCCAAAGACCATTGCCACAACAACTACTCAGGCCATTGGAGACATACCCACAACTACGAAGACGCCACAGACCATTGCCACAACAACTATTCAGGCCATTGGAGACGTGTCCGCAACTAGGACCACCCCACAGACCATTGCAACAACTATTCAGGCCATTGGAGACGCGTCCGCAACTAGGACCACACCACAGACCATTGCTACCACTACTCAGACCATAGGAGACATGTCCGCAACTACGAATACGCCACAGACCATTGGTATAACAACTACTCATGCCATTGGAGACATGCCCACAACTACGACCACACCACAGACCATTGCCACAACTACTCAGACCATTGGAGACATGTTCGCAACTATGACCACACCGCAGACCATTGCCACAACAACTACTCAGAACATTGGAGACATGTCCGCAACTACCACCTTGCCACAGACAATTGCCACAACAACAACTCCGACTATTGGAGACATGCCCACAGCTACGACCACGCCACAGACCATTGCCACAACAAGTACTCAGGCCATTGTAGACATGCCCACAGCTACGACCATGCCACAGACCATTTCCACAACTACTCAGAGCATAGGAGATGTGGCCACAACTGCCACCTCGCCACAGGCCATTGTCACCACAACTACTCAGACCATTGGAGACATGTCCGCAACAACGACCACACCACAGCTCATTGTCACAACAACTACTCAGGCCATTGGAGACGTGACCGCAACTACGATCACACCACAGACCATTGCCACAACTACTCAGACCATTGGAGACGTGTCCGCAACTACCAACTTGCCACAGACCATTGCCACAATAGCCACTCAGACCATTTCAGACGTGTCTCTAGGCAGCACCTTGCCGCAGACCATTGCCACAATAGCCACTCAGACCAGTACAGACGTGTCTCAAGGTAGCACCTTCCCGCAGACCATTGCCACAAAATCCACTCAGACCATTACAGACGTGTCTCTAGGTAGCACCTTGCCGCAGACCATTGCCACAACAGCCACTCAAACGATTAGATACATGTCAGGGACTGCGGCCACAATGCAGACCATTGCTTTAGCCACCACTCCAGATATTGCAGATACCTCCATAGATAAGACCATTTTAAACTCGTCCACGACTGTTACCATTCCACAATCCATTGTGGCAACGTCAACTCAGACCGTTTTTGACCCATCCTCGACTGCCCCCATGCCACAGACTATTGTCACAACAATCCCTGAAACCATTCGAGACTCATCCACGACCACCACATCACAGACAATTGCCACAACAACTGCGCAGACTTTTGCAGACATGTTCACAATAACCACAACGCCACCGGCAATTGCCACTCCAATAACTCAGTCCATTGGGGACATGTCCACCGCTAACATCATGCCCCAAACCATTGCCATATCAACCACACGGACCGTTGGAGATATGTCCTCAACTACCACCACACCACAGACCATTGCCACAACAACCACTCAGGTCATCGGAGACATGTCTTCGACAACTTTTACTGCACAGACCATTGCCACAGAAAGAGCCCAGTCCAATGTCAACTCATCCACGTCTACTATTATGCCACAGACAATTGCCACAATGCCCACTCAGACCAATGGAAATACGTCTACAACTGCCACCACACCACAAACCACTAGCACAACGTCCATTGATGCCATTGGTGATCCGTACTTGACTACATCTACGCCACAGACCATTGCCACCACAATCCCTCTGACCCTTCTAGACTTGTCCACAATTCCGAATGTTTCAGGAGAGGAAATGACTGACCCCACGACACAGGACACGGCAGGAGCGAAATCTACTGACCCTACAACACAGGACATGGCAGGAGAGGAATCAACTGACCCTACGACACAGGACCTGGCAGGCGATCAATCAACAGACCCTACGACACAGAACACGGCAGGAGAGGAACCAACTGACACTACGACACAGGACATGGCAGAAGCTCAAACAACTGACCCCACGACACAGGACACGGCAGGAGAGGAACCAACTGACACTATGACACAGGACATGGCAGGAGTTCAAACAACTGACCCCATGACACAGGACACGGCAGGAGAGGAAACAAGTGACCCCACAACACAGGACACGGCAGGAGAGGAAACAAGTGACCCCACAACACAGGACATGGCAGGAGATCAAACAACTGACCCCACGACACAGAATACAGCAGGAGAGGAATTGAATAATTCCATGACAAGAAACACGGCCGGAGAGGAAACAATGATCGCCTCAACAGATTTCACATACTCACTTTCGTCCAGTTCAGCATCGGAGTCGGAGTCATCAACGCTGCTTCCTTCCGATGGAACGGCCATTCAAGCAACTTCTGGAATGAGTGCCATGATTTCCGATTTTGATCCTTTTTCGTCAGGAACAACTCTAACTGCTGTCGATTCTTGGCTTAATCTGACGTCTTCGTCAACCGGTTAGTTGTCACATCCAGCATCTTTAAGCCTAGTTCTTTCAACAGATAGTCAACAAGTTCAAAATTGTTTTACTTCTGTGGCATTGGTTCTAGTATACGGTAATACCTTTTTGTTACTTAACTTCATTTGATACTCTTTGTTTATTTATTAACATATTTCTATACCGCCCATTCAAGTCCATTTACTATTCAGAGGCGGTTCAAACACAGCCCGGAGGTGTGTCAGAGTCAAAACGCCGAAGCGCCTCAAGCAACTGTGAGTGATGGACTTGCTTAAGGTCCTTACATGGCGGGTGGGTTGCGAACCTGCAACTGTTGCAAGGTGGCGACCTTCACCACTACGCTACCACGTCCCACAACTCTTATATAGGCCCTAACTCATTGTAATATTTCAATTTGTAAACTTAGAATTATAACTCCTTATAATATTTCAATTTGTAAACTTACAATTATAACTCCTTGTAATATTCTTTCAAGTAGTAAGCTTATAACTCTGCGGGCGTTGGGCCAGAGTAGTTTTTGTGTCCTTATACTTTGAAATTGGCCTTCTTGTCTTTAGCTCTAGACTCGTGCCTTAGCGTTGGCTGCCAGGACCATGCCGTTTGCACTCCAACGACCGGCGGACACAACTGCAATTGCATGAACGGTTACAGAATGTATGGACTCGTCTGCGTAGGTCAGTAAATCCATAATCATTATCTTCAGCTTAGTTTCAAAAGCCCCCATGTCTAGCGCTCATAGAACAATGGAGCTCCAAAGCCCCTGTGTATTCAGTAGAATATACAACATATTCGCTTATTCATTAGCATTTGAAGCATACATACATAAGAGCATACATAAGAGCATACATAAGAGCATACATAAGCATACATAAGAAGTATTCTGTAAGAGGTATAAAGTCAGAGTTAGAAGTGATACTAGTTTCAATAAATCAATTAATAACTTTTTCTTGCAATCAGCAGCCAACAAACAAAACTTAACAGCTATAAATTGTCCTATGACATGAAGTACATGTATGACAGAAATCGTAGAAGCGTTGGAGGTCCTCTGCAAAGCAAGTGCTGGAGCGCATGGAGGCGAATGACGCACACATTGATCTTGAAGTTCTTCCAAGTTGGATGTCCCTAGAATTGTGAGGTCCCTCGCGACTGCCCACCAAACCAATGCCTTGAGGCGGCCCTCGACAGAAGCAACTTAGTTACGGTCACAAAGGGGAACCCAGAAAGGATCGACGATCTCTAAGTATGGCCACACAGAATGATTAGCATTGAGCAAATTAGCAGCAGCTAGTCAGTGATCAACAAAAATAACGAACGCAAGAAGTCAACTTAACCAGTACATCTAAGCTACAGCCTGCCTGATTTTTATACCGCATTCGTGGTAGAGAGTTTGGCGAGTCTTTACTTGCCAGAAGGACAGAAAGACTGCTCATCAGAGGCGTCTGTCCCTTATGGATAAGCAATTTGAACGATTATCGCGAAGGCAAAAGCAAATGAAACCAGTTTGGCCTGTTAAAGTAAATTTAAATGATGTTCCAACAAGAGACAAACATTTTCCACGGTAGTAAAACCATATAAAGAGTTGCGTCCATGCCAGCTCTGTTTCTAATTAAATGAATATTATTTTAATTGAAGGAAGACATTTGTAGGTTATCTCATTTATAAGTGTTTGGAACAAGAGTCTAATAGCTTGCTCTCAAACTGTATTCAGATATTGACGAGTGCATTGAAGGAACAGACAACTGCAACAGGTCGACCAGCGTTTGCGTGAACACACCTGGAAGATACACGTGTTCATGCATAACGGGCTTCGAAATGAGTGGATTCGTGTGTGTCGGTAAGTGACATGACTGTGGCATCGTGACTATGTTCTGTAGCAGTGGTTCTGTGGTCACTATCTTTAAATCAGGATAATTTCAGTCATTTTCACAGTTAACACTCGTCACCCATAAGAACAACCAAATTGCATACCTCGTATAGAAAATCGAAATGGAGGCCTAGAATTATGCTGTTAATGAAACGGCATTTTACCCATCTTAGTTTTCGTCTATTCTTCTACCTCATTACACGTAGGCCCTATACATAATATTTGAAGCAATCCCTCCCTTTTCAAAGAGTGCTGAGAAACTTACCAGTGTTCTGTAATTATGATGTTACATTACATTAAATATCCTTTCTGTATTGTCACGTTGTGACTTGTGATAGAGGTTGGCGAAGATGTGCATGTGCCAGAGTAGTTGTAATGGACAAAGTTGTCGAAATGGCTGACAGTGTAATTTTTCAGTAGCAGAGAAGTTGTTAGGTGTTGAATAACGAAGTAGTATAGGCTAATGGTTTGCAGAGATGTGGATTGTGGTTCCTTGGGTTGCGGCTGAGAGTGAATAGTCAATGCCACTCACATTTGACTATAATTTGCTTTAACACTGTTATCGGCTGCCAAGTAAGCATTCAATTCAATTCAATATTTCTTTATTGCAACCAGCAACAACAACGAAATCTTAACATAATGCCTCCCAACTTCAAAACAAACAAAAGTTGTGGTCAGAATAGGACTGCCCAGAAGGGATCGGTGATCCCGCTAAGTAGGGCTACTCAGGGTGATAAGAATTGAGCATATAAGCAGCGGGCTAGTTATGATTAGCGGTAGTAAAGGACGCAACAATTCAACAAATTATACATACATGTATTAATCTACAACCTTAACTAAGAGAGGAAAAAGAAGGAGAGAAGAGCATGTGCAGAGCGAGAAACCTAGTCAGTTATAGTCAGAAGATATATAATATATATAGCATCACCCTTGCTAGTTGTAAATCACAGAAGTATTATTTTTATTATATATTCTGTAGATGTTGACGAATGCACAACTGAGCAACCTTGCGATCCACGGCCAACGATCGGGATCTGCATCAACTCGATCGGATCATTTGCATGCGGATGCGCTCCACACTACGTATTGGCTCCTAACGGAAAATCCTGCCAAGGTAATGTCAGCAGCTCGTCTCCAGTTACAACAACATCATCATCATCGTCTTTGACAACTACCTACTCATTTGTCTTCCAAAGATTCTCCTCGAATCTCTCCAGTCGATGCTCCATACCGCGGCTAGATTAATTGCACGCCTTCTTCCTCTGCATTTTCACATCTTCATGCTCATGTTTAAAGATCTTCACTGGCTCCCTCTCCGTGCTCCCATCCAATTCAAAATGCTCTATTTGATTATCAAGACCCAGCTGAATCTTGGGTCAAAATACCTTCTTCGTACTATCATTAGTCTTCTTTCATTATCAAATTTAACTGATATAGGCCTAATGGTGTGATTATAAGATGTCATCAGGATCATATCTGTGTGTGGATACCACATTCTTTTAACCGACACATTAAGGACAGTTTTTGTAATCAGTCAGAGGGACCCAAAGGACATGACACCAGGCAGTGGTCGTTTAAAGAGGAAACGAGGTAGGCTGCACTAAGAGCAGCATTTGGCCTCAAACAGGCGACTCGTTTTCATTTTGACGGCGTTTGCTCCGTTCTTTAGGCCGTTATTTAGGCCGTTATGACATTCTGGTACCTCTGTCTCGAACTGCAACTATACCCAGCATCATGCATATGCGTCTGCTGGTCCCCTTCTCTGTAACAACCTTTCCTCGCTGACTCGTTCCATGATCTTAACCGGGAGTAGGCCTACTACTCCTACAGTCTACAGGCCTACAGTCTCTGCCCGGTGTCGTAAAACTTATTATTCTCACGGAGCTCAACGCACTGGGAGCTCCTCTAATTAGGTCGTACTTGGAGAGGCGATATAGAAGTTCATAAATACAAAATATAATACTTTGTACATTTTGTTAATGGACAGACTATGACGAGTGCATGATGAAGCAGAACAACTGCACGCAGGTCTGCATCAACACAGATGGCGGATACAACTGTAGCTGTCAACCTGGTCTCGTTCTGGCTAGTGACGGAACGTCGTGCTATGGTAATATGCCTCTTATGAAGCAATACGACTGTCCACTATTTTGTTCCATAGACTATTTTATATTATAATGTGTATGATCAAGTCTATGTTGATTTGCAAATGTTTGAGTTGTGCGTCTCTTGTGTTTCTTGTCGGTTGAAGACGATCGTCGTGTTAACTTAAAGTAATGCAAATGGTCCAGCTGTTCAGTGTTCACTGTGAACACCTGTAAGCCTGTACATTTCCCTACATTATAACGGCGAAGTTCAAGCCCTTGTTGTAATCCTATCCAGTTTTGTGTGCGACCTTCATTAGGGGAAAGAGGTTAGAGGTTTCTTTTTCGATGGATTACACAAAGTGATTTGGGTTTCCACTACCCAACAATAATTCAACACGTACATGTAGGCTACATGGATTTTTATAAACTGTTGTCAATAACAACTAAATTAATTGTTACAAAGTATAGACTATATTGAACACAGAATACAAATGACAAGCTACTGCTAAATACAGGCCTACAATACTGACTGCTTACAAGTAAAAATCGTTCGGCATTCTCTCGAATAATGTCGTCTACTCGTCGCTATATACAATCTATGAGACGCTAATCGAATTATTCATCTCGACGATTTTTGGAGTGTCAGAGCTGCATAAAAATAGCGACCTGATCGATATCAGACAACGTATTCAGAGCTGGGTCAAACGGTCACACAGAATGTGACACAGAGGCAAATAGAAATATTATTCTAACTCCCAATTACAAAGATTCATAACAATATTATGTGATATGCGCGCATTATGAAAACTTGATCATTCATCATTTCTATGCCTTGTCTCTGTGCTGCATTAAACTACACTTAGAGAGGGCTATCCAGTTACCAATTCTTCCATTTGATTTGATTAACAGTCCAATAAATCAAGTTCTGTGAGATGCTTAAAAGGGACCAAGTTCTTGCTTTTGAAATTTGTAAACCTATGGACAAATGCATCTCCTCATTTTTATGAGAGGATCTACATTGTGTAACGTAATATGCATGTCTAACTGGCTTCCAGACAATTAAACATTTGACTGCTGGACAATTTTTGTGATCATCCGTTTATCCCATCGTTTGTTATCATAGCGTCAAGTTTCAGTTGGAATAATAAGCATAAATATAGTTATAGGCCTACAATAAAATTATTTGTACAGAAGAAAATCTAGAGCTTACTAAAAGGCACAGCTTTAAGTCTGATTACATTTCGTAGAAATGATAGAATTATGGTTAATTCTGTACCACACCTTACAGTGAAATATCATCATGCAAGAATTGTTTAGGCCTACATGCCACGTTTCTAAAAAAAAGTGAATATAAACTACTAAACAACAATTTTTTCGTACTCTTTTTAGCAAATGAAGCGTGTCAAAATGCTGCCGAATGCACATATATGTGCTCTTCCATTGCTGGATTGGATACGTGCATTTGCCCTGTCGGCTACACAATCGTCTCCAATTCTTGTACAGGTAAGTCAACTGGAGAGCATATCTTATGTGGAGTAGACCTGCCTTAAATTCCCAAACGTAAGCTTAAAATGACTTCTTTCATGCAACTCTATCGCTAGTATCTGAACTAGAATACCTTCAGACGGAAGTCTCTTGCGCTTAGGCTTAATATTCCAGCTGACCCTAAGACAGCGCTTTGTAAAAATGCTTCGGAGTTTTGCTAGTTGTAGGTGTATATTAGCTCAGATGCCTTCAGCCTGAAAATGTCTTGCTAATAATTTTCAAGTTGACCCATGGCCACGCCTTGTAAAATTGCTTTAGAAATATTACTAATAGCAAATGACTCCTGATGTGTTGTAGAATCTTTTCAAATACAAGACAATTTGCAAACATGTTTTGCAGATGTTAACGAGTGTCTGACGTCACTACCTTGCGATCCTACAAGAGGAATTTGCACCAACACAATTGGATCATTCGCCTGCTCTTGCAAAGATGGATACATTCTTGGACCAAACTACTCCTGTTCAGGTAGCTCTTCTTTTACTGAAAATTTGCCAATGTTGATTTTGACTTTCACAGTATAACTGAGGTCAAAATTTCTCAGAGGTTTCCCAGTATTGCACATCCGCTTAAGTCAACGGGTTCTAGGGCATAGCCCCAGAAGCCAATGAAATTTTGATAATTTTATAATTTGATGCCAAATGGAGTACATTCTTGGCTCCTTTTTACTTAAAATTTGCCAGTGTTGATTTTGACTTTCACAGTATGACTGGGGTCAAAATTTCGCAAAGGTTTCCCACTATAGTATTGCACATTCTCTTAGGTTGATATCAAGCCAGCGAAATTTTGATAATTTGATGCCAATGAAGTTTTGGAGTACAATTTTGTCCTCTCTTTTACTGTTTTCCAACTGCACAAAACAGCTTCTACAACTGCACAAAATGCATTTACAACTGCACATTTGTGTACAGCTGCACGCTAAAAAAAAACCTGTTTCACTGTTGCTAAAACCATGTTCAAGTGCCATAGAGAAAAGCTTTGGTAACTGCAAACATACAGAATTGATTTTGAAAAACTTTAGAAGTGATGCAATAAAAGTATGTAGCCTACTTTGGTAGAGACCTGTTTTTAAATTCCATTATAACATACACTATGGTCCTATTTTCATATCAATAAACTATGCTAAACTTACAAGTTCAGTGCACTTGCGTCCAACGAATCCACGCCAGTCGATTAACGTAATTCAAAGTAAATAAAATTAATGATCGACTAATGGAAGCTAACGCATCGTCAAATACGGTAAACTCGTTAACAGAACCCGTTACTGAGCCTTTGTAACATAATATCGTTACAGATCGCGATGGAGAGTGGAGTTCGTGGACTGGCTGGAGTGACTGTAGCGTCACGTGTTTCGGAGGCACTGAGGCCAGACAGAGAAGTTGCACCAATCCATCACCAGTTGGAGCAGGAGCCAACTGCACCGGAAATAACGTAGAAACGACCACCTGTAACACGCAGCAATGCCCGCGTAAGCCGCCTATAAAATTTTATTTAAATATTCCTATTTTTGACCGAAATATTAGGAAAAACGTAGGGGGTTACTTTTTTGGTTCACCCTGTAGTATAATTATATCAATATATACAATTATACATAGGCCAGAATAGACTATTATTATCTACTTTAGTTAAGTTATTAGTTTAGTGCTATAAACAAAGTGAAAAACTAACTGGACTTAGAAAACATCTTAAAAGTAACATATCCATTACTGAATAATGTATTTATCCGTTTATAGATATATTATAGGTGATGCTGTCCTAGCGTGATCTATTATCCCTTCAGGTCCTCTGTGTTACACTAGATCTGTATTTCAGTACATAATTATGTACAATGTACATTTGCTGAAGTTGGATAACAATAACATATAGGCCTACCAGGATGCAATCATTAACATATTTGATTGCGTAGTTGATTGTTTCTCATATTTTAATTAGTTCCCCTTTACTGACGTTAGGCTTTGTTAATTTGTAGTCACTGCTGAACAGGTTCAGTATGGATACTTCATAGACGTGTTTGACTGTCCGATGTCTGTGGTAAGATTCTTGCAGTGTATTTTTAACTTGACCAGTGTAGCTGTACACAAATGTGCAGTTGTAAATGCATTCTGTGCAGTTGTAAAAGCTGTTTTGTGCAGTTGGAAAATAGTAAAAGAAAAGACAAAATTGTACTCCAATACTTCTTTAGGCATCAAATTATCAAAATTTGTTTGGCTTCTGAGGCTCCGCCACAGACCCCGCTGGCTTCATATCATCTAAGAGGATGTTCAACACTATTGTGGAAACTATTGAGAAATTTGACCCCAGTCATACTTTGAAAGTCAAAATCAACATTGACACATTTTAAGTAAATAAGAACCAAGAACGTACTCCATTTGGCATCTAATTGTCAAAATATCAGACCCCCTAGTCGTTAGGGGCTGGGATTATGCAGTTGTAAAAATTCCTTTAAAAATGACCTGTACGTATGTGTATAAGTGTCACCGTCACACATTAGCTATAATGTTACACATATTGAACATGTATCAGACGAATCAATAGCATTGCTTTAGCTTATACAATATACAGCGCTGCTTCAAACATCAAGATATACTTTCAGTCCATCATCTGCTAAGGGGAGCATAACATTCAGCTAATAAATTTCCGTAATAACTGCGTATGCAAGGGTCTTCTAGTGCAGTGAGATGGCAAGTGCAGGAAAATACTTTGATTTTTCAAACATTTCGAATTGCTCAAATAGATCCGGTACATACAAATAATTATCTTAACTTTCTGTAAATACTCTGCTGAATTACTAGTGACGATTATTAAATTAAAACGCAAAATTCATCATAAAACCTGTTGATCAGAGCAAATCGTTTCGTGTGTTCAGCTGCTTCAAGTTCTTCCCGTTATGACGGACGTATTTGTTGAAGCAATCAATCGATTGTGCAACTCCGACATTCAAGCTGTACAGACCTGCTGCGAAATCTCTACCAAATACAGGTGATACAAGTCGTCTCCATATTTATCTGAAAACCTATCGATAATTTACCGAGAGAGATTAAAACTAAAACATACTAGAGCTGCGTTTTTAAATTACAGTTCTTTGTCATCGTTCATCAGGAGGGCAAGAAAAAATACAAAAAGTCGTGATCAATGTTGGAGATTGTTCTAATGTTATTTTAACTGTGAATTGCCCACTTGTGTATGTTATCAAATGCATGATTTAAAGGTCACGTCTCTGCGCAAATTGTATGCAATTAGTTATAATTTGCTAGGCATATAGTTGATTCCTTTTCTATCATCTTGTTTCATATTATTTTAGATCGAATGCGCGATATCTACTTATTTTCCGCTAATGCTGTATGTGTGTATGTGTGTATTTCGATACCGCCTCTTACAGTCCACTACTATTCAGAGGCGGTCCCGACTACAGTCCGAGAGTGTGTCGGAGTTTTACACGCCTAGGCGCTTCAGCAATTGTGAGTGAAGGACTTGCTAAAGGTCCTTACGCGGTGGGTGGTATTCGAACCCCCAACCTTTCGGTTGCGAGGCGGCGACCTTCACCACTGCACTACCGCGTCCCAGTACAGCTGTTATAAGGTCATAGCTCATTGCCTTGTCCACTTACCTGTTTCAGTCCTTCGCCATCTAATCCAAAGACATTCATGCAAGCAAGTGACATCAGGTCGGGCGATCACTATCCGATTGTTCTGTCTGAGGACGTCTCAAGAACCCTCGAGGTCTTCACCTACCAGAAGCATAACGATCTGTGCGTCGCTGCCTCTGCGGAAGCAACAGCCTCCAATGCCCGACGGAAGCGACAGGCGACCGACGTTACCATCAGCCCACAAGAACAAGAATTGTCTCCACAAGTTATTGACGCCGTCCTAACGGACCAAGTGTAGGCGGCAACTTCCTCTGTATAATCATAATGTCACTACTGTAGTATTGTTTCAAAAAGGCCTCAAAATGGGTTTTAGTTATGATCGTTAATCCTAATTTTACTCGTAGTCACAATTGTTTTCAATATTAGTTGTAAGTTTTTGTGCTAGGTTTGTGGGTGGAATTTAAGCTTTAGTTTTAGCAAGTCAGTTTAAGTCATAGTTTTAGTTATTAGTAAGTTAGCTTTAGTGTTAGTTTAATATTATTGTTTCATGAACAATTTCAGCTTTGACTGTTGTCACTATCTATAATTACAAATTGCAATTGAAAGCTTCTGTTAAGGAAGCGTCTTTTAGGAGACTCAGGGTCACTACGGCATAGGCACCAGCGACCCAATTTTACGAACGCACCGCCGAACAGCGTAGTCTTAAAGCTGAAGGTCGTGAAGGGTGTTTACTGAACCAATCTTGTCGTAAAGTCTTCATGCCAGTGTGTGTTATCCATTATTCTAAGAGTCTAACTCGTCTTTAAATTTCTTTCCCTCCGCCAGGCATGCGTCGATCATGAGGCCTCAACATAGCGTTTCATGTTGAGGTTTCTTGGTATTTTTGCCGAGTGTTGGTGACCAGTCCTCGCCAGGCAGGGTAAGGATCGAAGCGTATGGACGTATCTATCGCGGCCTATTTTGCCCTTGGGTATCCTTCCACCACCTGTCTCCTACGTTAGCAATCACATTCCGGGTTCAATCAATCAATCAATCGCAATTTGTATAGCGCCCCTTCAAGATCCCTACTCAGAGGCGCGAGAGGTTCCTGGTGAACCCGCCCACCTCGCATAGCGCCCTATAGGTGGGTCTTCTGCCAAGACCTTCTCCACTGATGGCCTAGCTTCACCAGGCCATCCCTTACTTCTCTGCTCGTCCTCCCACCACAATAAATCGATTTATTTGTGTGCATGCACTTGACAGGTTCACTCAAGCGCAGAATGAGATGAGATCAGCCATTCAGATGCTCTTCAATGAATCCATGAACGTGACGCTGAAGTTGTCTGGTAAACCAACGGCAAACGCCTCAACTGCCGTGAGTCACATTACGACTTCTTCTCGCCATAGTTTGATTAGCTTCCCATTATCTCTCTGCAGTAGCGTAGCAATGGGGGCAGAGGGCGAACCGCCCCGAGCGGTACTTCGGTAGGGGCGGCAAAATGGGGTTGAAGATACAGAAAAGCAGTGAAAGTGATGTTTGATTTAAAAAAGTGTGTTCGTATAAATATCGACGGGAAGCGCCAAAGGTTGCAGATCTCGGTAGGGGGGGGAGCAAAACCGAATATTGTCGTATACGGACGGGAAAATGTGAAATTTGGGCTTGAAAAGGGTAGAATGGCAAAACTTAAGGCGATTGACTAAAAGGAAGGTCGTCAGAATTGTAGGGTACAGAAGGCGGAAATTTCTTACCTCGCCCCGGGCGGCAATGGGGCTCGCTACGCCGCTGTCTCTCTGGTCTATAGTTGGCAATCGGGAACGAATTTTCAATGGGCATCAAGTTCGAAACCATGGGCGCCCGCAAACACAAGAGCTTGAATTGTTCAACAAGAAAATTAACAATATGAACATTTTCATAAAATGGTTATGGTTATGCTTAAAAGTGTGGTTATGGTTATGGTTATAAAGTTCTAAATTGTATATTTTCAAAATGTTAAAGTCTCCAAGAAATTCCTTATAACTTATTTGTATTTTTGTGAAAGTTTTCCAATTTCCATAATTTAAAGTTAAGTTTTCCATTCCTCATAAAGAAGCTTTCAGAACAGGCCGATCAGTTAACAAACGAGACTATTTGCACAGAAATTGAAGTCGTCTACTGTCTCTACCGAACTCTTTGTGTAGGTCTAGGCCTACACGGAATATGACTAACCTGGAAATACGGTCATCTGCCATAGTCAATCTTAGTCATGCTTTCACACGGCGCATTGTCTGTCAGTTGTACACTAGGGAATCCAAACCCGGTGGCTTTTTAGAAACCCGGGTTTTCGGGTTTACCGGTTTTGGACCTCAGAAACCCGGGTTAACCCGCGGGTTTGCATTCTA
>JAQFXW010000206.1:0-21947 GCA_034693945.1 Dendrobaena attemsi | reverse complement strand
TAATAAATGTTCCAATTACCCTACCCAAACCTTTAAGGTCTGCGCATTCCAGCCCGTTCTGATGCTCCACCCAATTCTTGCCTGTCCATAAATGACTCACCATTTATGAACATTTTCATCATCATCCTGTAACCCGATACACCTGAACTTTGCAGCTCATTAGATAATCCTATGGATGATTCAACCCAGACAGGCAACAGTTGGCACCCGCAAAAGTGTTCACAGGCAACAGTTGGGGCAACATTTGGCCATCACTAGAAATAAACATCCTGTCTGACCTCGATTTGCAGGCTCACTAACTTAGTCAAGGGTTGTGGAACCCATCACCTGTTGTAACTTATCCCGCTGCTTTGTGTTCATTTCCTCTTTTTCAAAGCTTTATTTGTTGTCATTCTATTTCCACTCCTAACTTAAAGAAAACAGCAACTCTACTGTACTCTACAGCATAATCTGTCTCATAATACTAAACTTTGACTCCTCATTTCCCAAACACATCAAGATAACCATCTCTTTCCTAATGTTATGATTCTCTTCATCAGCATAACCATCATCACTATCCTCACTATCACCATAATAATCATCATTAATCAAATCCTCTCCATCATAACTAAGAGGAGTTTCTTCTGTCAAAAAATTAGAATTCCAAGAAACGAGATAAGCGGTATAGTAAGACAATTACTCGTTAGGTCTCCGCTCTGAATGCCAGTTTCAGAAATCGCATTACTATATAATGACTTCAAAAAGCAACCAATACGATAATCATTTGGCACTCAAGAGCAGTCAGCTATGCGTAAAATGGCACTCGCTCATCAGAAAAATGTCAGAAAAGAAAATGAAAAACATGCCAGTTCAGTAGATGGCCAGTTCTGTCTATTTGCATACCATCACCAGTCAACAAAAATTCAGTCAACAATTTTCAGAAGCACTCTAACTGGTAAATTCCAACTCAGTAGATGACACATTACATCACCTACCTAACAGCACAATATTGTAACTGAAAATGAGCAATTAAAAATAGCAAGAATATTAATCACTGAATACCGGATTAACGTAACAGACAATTATGATATGTTGTAATCACTGACAGTGCGTGGCAAATAGTCAAAGACATTAGGGTGAATAACAATAAATACAGGCAGACTGAATATTAAACAGTAAAAACACTGAATACAGAATAACTAAGGACAATAGGAACAATAACACATATTTGAAACTTTTCTTGTAATGGCACTTTGTAAATATTAGAGTACAATCACAATAATAGCGATCACAGACCACAGATCAATAGCATCGAAGAGATAACTGTAAATGTTACAGCAACAACACCAAATGCAACAGTATAGAGATTGCAGCCAAATTCTAAACATACAGTGGTGCTAGAGAATGTGCTGATTACTTGCCAGGGTCTCTCACCTGCATATTCTCATTCACTCTACTGTCTTTGTAAAATACTACTAATAATCATCAGTATCATCAGTTCCAGATGTCAACCATTGTGGTGGCAATTGGTACAAATAAATGATCTCCACTGTCTTCAGTTCATTGCTCTCCTCAGTGTTTATCCAAGTGATGCTATATCATCTTTTATATTGCACACTAATCGTAGTCTTCGTCTGCCTTTGATTCCTTTGAATCATGAACATAGCGCATTGTGTGGGATCCTGTCAACTGACGTTCGCTCAATGTCCTAAACAATCGAAGTCGTTGTTCAAGACCTTTGTCACACCGAGTTACCTGGATACCTATGTCATGATTTCTTATTTTCTGTAATGTTGAAATCCCTGCGATCTTCCGTAGCCAACTTATTTCTGTGGCAAGGATCTGTCATCTTAAATTAGATTCTTAATAACAATAATTTTCATTTATTACAATTCATACTGATTACCTACGCAATGCAATAGGATTACGGCACAGTGTGAACAGATGATCACAAATTAAATATTACTGCAGGGAATGAAAGCAAAAGAAAGCTATAGGTCTACGACCATTGTGGGAAGTGGACCAGAATCTTAAGCTCTCTTCATGTCAAGTATCCTAAACCCATCCACACTTTGTATTTCGACTTTTGAGCCATCTAGAAGAATTGTCTCATCATAGTCTCATTAATCTGGTACATGGACAGAAGGGTTCATGACTTTAATCTTCCTATCAAGGATGACAATAACTTCATTTCTAGGGTTTTATTTAATGCAACGATATTTACTGATTTTCTGATTTCTCGACTCTTGGTTTCTGAACTGTTCATTTTCTACTTATTTGCTTTATATCTGTCATTGTATCAGAGTGTGTATCAGAGTGTGCTGTGCCACTCTGTCTTATGATTATAATGAATGAATATATGTTTAATATATTATTTGCATTTTGGTTTTCTTTGTTAAGTTCCTGCTTCTCTAAATCTTGTTCATTATTTCAAAGCTTGCACAGCACATCCTAAATGTTCTCTTTTGTATGTCATTTGCGTTGCTGCTATCCGAGTTTGTTAGCCCTCAGACAGCTACAAATTGTTTCATTTGCTTTGCAACTTCTCCTTGGATGTTGACCGTCATTGGTGTCTCTCTAGTCTTTTTAATCACCATGGACATGGATTTCCTTGTGTTGATCACTAGGCCGAATCTTCTGCTGGTAATGTCAATCTACATCACATCATCTTGCAGTTCAGGTCTGCTTCTAGGGAGAAGGCCAAAGTTGTCAGCTTTGAAATGAAGATTATTCACCAGCCCTGCATTTAATTTGATTCTTGTCTCGGTGTTGCTAGCTTGCTAAGGCTGAGAGACTATACTGTTTCCAGTACTAGGTTAAATAAGTATGGAGATAAGATACATCCTGTCATACTGCTGCTTCGTGTGAAAGTATTCGGTGATCTTTTAGCTTAAAAGGGGTTCACAATATACCATAAAGTTAGATACATAGCAGAACAAGTAAAAACAATTGAGAAAAGCCATCTGCTTGATATAATACAAGAACTAAGTGAAAAGACAAAAGTGATAGGAGATAAAAGCCTAATTACAAGAAGGATCTAGACAGAAAGGCAACAATTATATCAAGGACCTGAAGTCCTAAACAGTAATTTTATGGCACTTTGTTGATTTATGATTATATATCCCTTATACAAGTTTGATCAATTGTTCTAGTACTCATGCATTTTGCATCACTCTTCATAATTATATCATGCAATACTTTAAACTTAAAAAAGTTGATGGACTTTCAAAAGTAGCTGTCAAATCGTGAATAGAATTACTCTCTACATTCCATTATGCAATTATATTTCAGAATGCTCGTTTGAAATCTATAAAGTTGTTGAAGGCTGTGTGTATTGCCTCTTGACAAGTGATTCCAATTCGTGCTGGTGCTTTAACCTTGTTCGTTTTGTTGATAGCATCTCTAACCTCTTCCTGAGTTAATTGTAGCACCTGTACTGGCTTTATTATTCTCATTTATATATACATTCATTGTACATAAAACGACACCTGCCAATGGCAGTTATACAATCCAACCAAGAACAGCCAGATCTCTTGAATGGCACTGGCGATCACTGAAGCTATATCAACAACCAGTTACACTTGCTACAGTTCCTATGAACCACTTACCACAGATGTAGAGGTACTTTGCTTTTGAGCCTGGGTTGACGCCATGCCAACAACTTTCGGGCACTGGCCGGTGTTGTATGGCAGCCAGCGGGAGGCTGTCTCTGCACTGGAACAGTTCGACTTGAGGCTACACCTGCAATAAACCAGAAGACTTCAAACATTTATGCCGTTCCCTGTAATGGTCTGCAATAAGCCTCAGTTCAACGGCAGTAAGAATCTCATTTCTGCTCAAAAATAAAGCAGAAACACAATAATGATCTGAAGGAATTGATTAACGATAAGAACGCTGTTTAAAGCATTCTAGCACAAAAATATTCCAATATTCTTTTTGCCTAAAATTGCCTCATGTGCAATAAAAAGGCCACCAACAGGACTCAATAGACAGAGTACATTGTGCTTAATACTTTGACTACGAGATACGAGTTAACTCATAACTTATTTGGCGAGATAATTCGTACCTCCGTTATACCTTAGTACACAGTGATGTATAGGTCATATAGGCACAATCAGCATATTGGCAAACCCTGCTGCTGCATCTCAGTTGCTATAGTAATATGGTAAGTGCTGTCATCACGTAAATAGCAATGCATATTGCTATTGTGACTATAGTCATACCTTATGTTAGACAGTGCACTGCTTGGCATCAGTGTACTAGCAAAACTTTTTCTAGATTTGCCGGACAATGAATATTTTAATGATAATGACAGAGATTGAAATAGTAGCAATCAATTAGACGACACAGAACCTGTTGGCAACGTGGATAAAGACGCAACTGTGACCTAAAATCTCCCATGCAGGTTCTGATACTGGTATATATCTTCATCACGAAATGTCTGACCAATCATGTCGTGACTTGACGATAACATTATATATTGTGTGGGGCGTGGTAGTGTAGTGGTGAAGATTTCCGCCTTGCAACCGAAGGGTTGCAGGTTCGAATCCCACTCGTGCGTAGGGACCTTTTGCAAGTCCTTCACTTACAATTGCTTAAGCGCTTCGGCGTGTAAAACTCCGACACACCTTCGGGCTGCAGTTGGGACCACCTCTGAGTAGTAGTGGTCTGTAAGAGGCGGTATAGAAATACACAAAATACAATACAATACAATACAGCCATTCTTAAGTTCACTATTATAATTCACAAGCAGATGTTTACTGTTTAGTGAGGTTACTTTAGAATGGAGTCTAGTAATTTACAATCTCTGCATTTTCATTCAATATTTGCCCCAATTTCACAGTCACTGTAGGAAATAAGTGTCAAGTGATAAAAGCCATTGCTGTTCAATTCTTTCATGCAACAGCCCATATATTAATTCTTAGGGCTATCACATACAGGTAAAATATTGTCGAGAAAGTGTTCAACTGATAGGTATTAGGTCAATGCATGAACCATTGATGGAACCTGATCCATAAACAAATTTATGTTGAACTGAATTTATTACAAACCTTCTCTCCAAAGAACACCAGCCACAGTATGGATCGCGTGCACTAAGACATTGTTGACAATTCTTGTACTGGCTGCAGTTCTGCACTGGGATCTTCAGCACCTGTTCATAAAATAGGCCACACAGAGGCATAAGTAAGTGCGACCTAATAGGCATTCAGTCACGTCACACACAGTTCACAACTTCACATGGTTATAATGTCATGAGAAATTGCTAACAATTATTATCATCATCACTGAACAGCTGGATCGTGACTAAACCTGGTCATGACATTTTACAGGTCGTTTTGTTTAAGATCTCACACCACATATCCTGAATAGTTTATAAGTTGCGGCAGTAAATTCTGCTTCCGAGAGGCAACTGAAAGACAGGGCTCATCTGATCAATTCTAATCTCATCTAATCCAGCATTACTTAATCACTCTATGAACTATAGGGGGCTTTAGGAACGCTAAATAAAAAGCAGATGATAGTCAGATAGATGATAGATAGACGATGGATATACATGGATAGAGAGATTGATACAGATATTCCAGACTGTTCATAATTCATTTCATTTTCACAACATGTCCTTCACGCAGCGTATATATGTACTAGCTGTTAGCCAATTCCCTTTCTTGGCCTCAGATGGTTGTCTGGGGCAATCCCTTACTCTTTGATCATATCCTGCTACCCTCTCAAAGGTCAACTCAGTCTTAATCTCCCTAGATGCCCAGAAATCAGAGAAATCGTGGAAATGGTGGAAGTGGTGGCATGGTTAGGTGGCGACAGTAAAATGAGGCATTAAAATGAGGTGCTGTGGCATATTTAACATAGATAGTATCAGAGCTGGAGTTGAAAGCACCTCTGAGTGGTTGATGCCCTAGAGGCACTATATAAATCCCTAAATACAATAACGTACACTGTGTGCCGATGAAAAGTAGCCCTCTAGAAAAAGTACTATAACTCCTTATAAACTACACCAAGCGATATAAAATTATATGAGCAGTATCCTATACCATTTTCCAATAAATTTGCCAAATATGACTTAAATTGATCAAGCACAAGCAAAGATATTGAATTTTCAGTAACATCTGATAAAATTGAAAGTTTCCAACATGGGTTACTTCGTTACTTACTCAGACGTTGTCGACGACGTCGTCATTGATGGCATATGCCATTTGTTTTAGTGTAAACATCAAAGAAGCATGGCGTTTACAAAAGAAACATAAATTTTAATTAAATTGTTGCGAAAAGTAAAAGGGTTATGGTGCGAAAAGATTTCTGAATGAAATTTCGACCAGAAGCTGGTGTCTGTCGTTTTAAATAAACTGTTGAAAAAAAGCGCCGAAGCTGGCACAGTGGACCAAAAACCTGGCAGTGACCAGAAACGTCGAGTTCGTGAAAGAACTTGGATTTAAACAAATAAAATGTACCGGGGATCCACAGAACGGTTTGTCAAATTGCGAGAGAGATTGAGATTTCGTAGAACGCACAGTAAAGATATGCGACACCATTGCCATGTTGGAAAGTTTAGTTTTTCAGTACTGTATTTCAAAAGTCCATAAATTTGACAAATTCGCCAATATTACTATACAGTTTAGGATTTCTTGTCAATATGGCTACTGTTGCTGTTTTTTTAAATTTCAGACAAATCCTAAAAGTTTTGAGTGAGTTACGACAATTTTGCTAGGGGGCTACTTTTCATCGGGACACAGTGTACAATTCAATGTATGAGAGTGCACAATCAGTCAAATAATTTTTAACTTAAGTGTTTTAAAGGGTGCAAGTAGGCCTAGTAGACCCTATAGAATAAATCAAGCAAACATTCACTAAAAGAAACGAATGTGGTTCTTAGAAACACTTCAGTTAGAAATAACAATGACATAATTATAGAAACAAAGATGTGTAATTGTGGAAAAACAATCATGCTCAATGCTCATAGTTTTCTGGCTTCCGATATCCCTGATCCATCAAACTTTGACCTGGGTTTCCAAATACCCTGTGAGTTTGTCATTGTCATTTCACTCTGAGTGGCCATAGAGAACACAGGGACTTGAACTGGAATGTCATCTGACCATCTGATGGCAGCAAGCAAGATACAGAAACAGAAGGAATAAAACTAGGCCAAGGTGCTACCCTCAGATCCAGGATAGTTAAAAGCAAGACAAGACATGGATTGATGACTTAACATCATTATGAGGGCAGTATAGAAAACATTAGATCAGATACAGATGGAACACTAGGATAATGTCTTTTGAACAAGTTAACTCCTCCGAACTTCAGCACCATCTCCTCCCCCTTAAGTCATTCTGCCAGTGCTGCTTATCTCCCTCATAAATACAGTGCCCCTAAACAGTCACCCATAAACAAAAACCCATAAAGTTGAGGACAGAAAAACACATGGCACCAATTACAGTAGCCTAGCTGCTTAATCTCCCCAGCCATACATCTTACAGCCTGTTCATTTCACCACCAATACCAATCAGGCAACAGTCTGGCATTTTCAGATTTCAGGCCCTGGGTACCTCTATCTATAACCTCTCATAAATTTGTTGAAAGCATATAAAGTCAAAATTTTGCAGCTCAACAGGGTATAGAGGTTGAAGACCTCCTCAGAAATTGGGTAATACTGAACACTACATCTACTTAATGAAGTCTCCCCAAACCACATCCGACCACCACAAAATCTCTGTCACACCACTGACAAATTCACCATTCACTAATACCTAAACCACTATGCTTAACCACTAGAAATACGCCCACTATACTACAACTCAAACATCATAAAATCTCACACCAATAAACTCCCAAATACTGCATCTCCCCATCACTAAGCTTATATGTCCCCTGCCATGTGATCATGAAATGCATAAACCATAAGACCACACAAGCTTTGCTTCATGACATTCCAGTGAATTGTTGAAAATGATAACAATGGCCATTTGGCCCATGGCAGAAGTCACCTGGGAATCGCGTGAAAACAGCAACAAGAGGCCGTAATATGCTGCTCAAAGGACAGCGAATAAATTTAGTAGGCCCCGAGGGAAATGCAGTTAATTTCTGAGTGCCTTTATGAATAATACGCCACTGGCAACCACTGGTAACTGTCATCTCAGGCTAACTTTCGTGCCCATATGCTCATGCTGCTGCTTAAGCTACCATAGCTCACACCCTAATAATGCTCGTGCCTCAGTGCTTATGCTCACGATCCTGATGCTCAATGCTCATGATGCTAATACCACTAGCATTCATGACCAATGTTGAGATCATCATGCTAAATACCCTACTGTTCATGCCTTCTAGTAACTTTAGTAGCAGAGCAGAAAGTAACTGTTAAACAAATCAGTCATGGGCAAAATCTTCTAGAAATACAGTCTAGATTGGATAGAAACACAAGAACGACGACTGACTGATGCTGGTCGGCCAGAAAACGTGTCAGGCTTTGTAATACATCACTGGCATTGTGACATACAGGCCCCATGGCTAATCACACAAGTGGATTCTGTTCCAGCATTTGTACTCCATTACAAAACAACTGATGTCCCTGTTGGGATCTACCAAAACAAATGTTGCATGAAGACTATTACAGATAGATGCCCCTAACTACTGAAAGCCAGGAGGTGGCGTTGCTAAAGTTGGGAGAGAGGAGGGTAGATGGACTCAACAGCAGAGAAAGCAGCTCTACCCATCCTTAGGCTTACAGCAGACCAGGTTGCACTTACTACAGGCCTTACCAATTTTATGTGTCTTTTGTGAAGACAGTCTAGCCTGCCAGTTCCACAAAAGGACAACTTTAATTGATTATAAATGATCGACAAGCCAGATAGACTTTGAAAACAGCAACAACATGTTGGACCTTCTTTTATCTATAGCCAAAATCCAGACTTATTTACAAATTAAATTTCCAGATAAACCAAAGACACAGTATAAATCAATCCTGGCGGTCCCCCAGACTCTAATCTCCACAATTTGGCCATAAATTGGCACCAAAGGCAATCTTTCTCTAGAAAGAGGGATACTTAATACCCTTGCAATCCACCCTCACTAACTTGCACTCAGGCTATCCCAGCCCAACACAGGTCGTAAATCTGCTGTGTACCACAAAACCCATTCATCTGTTAAGAAACAGTAGCAAAGGCATAGTTGGCAAACTTAAAGACTAAAATTCTCATCTTAGTAGTCTGTCCATCCCTTTGTTTTGTCCATCTTTCCATTTCTTGTTTCGTCCGTGTTGGAAGCCATGTGCTTTCTCACAAGGAAGTCTTCTGAAAAACTGTCTGAAGAAATAGACAGTGTCTTTATGTCCATTGTCTGACCGATCTCTTTATAGATCTCTTTATAGGTCCCTTCTAGGTTCAATGACCCCTCTATCTGCGCGGCCTTCAGAATCACTACCTGGTACATGGTCTGCGTTGTGTACCTGTTCCTGCCTTACCTGCCTGCCCATCATGAGTGCTTTTCTACCACACATGTCTAAAGATATGTACACAGTGGTCAGTCATGATAATGAATATTAGATGATTACAATGATGTAGATCAGCTAACTGATCATGAACAGAACCGGTGGCTGGCAAGTGGCTAACTACTTACACTTACCAATCATTGCACCATTGCTTGGGACAGAATTTGTGACATGTAGAGAAAGTCAGAATATATCACATTGTGCTGTTTTTGTGCACTGCGCACCAGGATAACCTTGTCAACTAAGGATTTCTTCAGCCAATCTCAACGTAACATCTACATTGGATAACATTTCTGGTTCAAATTCCCTTGTTATATATCAATCATATCATTCCGCTATTCTTCACCATTGGCAGTTCGTATACCTCTAGTAGCATGCACCATTCACAAGTGCTGCTAGTGTGCAAGGTCCTGTAAAAAAGAGACTGGTCTTGAGGAGAGATAGGGAGGAAGATAGATTGCATACCTAAAGAATTTTGAAACAAACAGAGGGAGAAAGTGCATTCTATAGTAAGGGACCATTGGAAGCAAAGAGCAACGTTGAGCCATAGTCGTTTGTCTGGTGGGGAATCAAAAGGTCGATCCACTCAAAAGCTACTGAATGTTTCCAGCCCAAATGAGCTATTAAGAGTTTAATCAGCGATTAATCAAACGGTTACCCTTTGAGTTCAGCTACTCAATGGAGTATGTTGAAAGTCAAATTCTGTTGTGCAGAGTGGTTATTTCGAACTTTCTGATGACAGTGACAAGGAACAACAGAAATGAAGCTCTTCTATCAAGTGTTAAGTGCTCACAAAACTATTGAAGTGCTTTTGTTTGACAACACTACATGATCGGTACTCACTCAATTGTCAAAGATAGCAATACCGCAATACCCGATTCAATAATATTATCAAAGATAACATTACTTAATTGGTACTTGTTCAATTATAAAATGAGACATATATTGGATGATATCAGTACTTGTAGTATATGATAAGTACTTATCCCATTACAAAAGATAACATTTCATGTTTAGCACTTCTTGACTTATCAAAATTAACATTTCATGCTTAGTACTTCTGTGCCTATCAAATAGCATCACACAATTAGCACTTGTTCAATTAGCAAAGGCTTCTGAAATAAAGAAAGCACTTCCATCCTTTCCAGGTGTCTGTCCATTCAGTGCAGTTGGGCCACTTCCTCAACCAGAAACTTATCAGTATTTGCCATCTGTACCTAAAAAGCTCTGCATGAAATCGATTGACTATCAATGTCAACGACACATTCCATTCGAACAGCAACGGCTGGGCTGTATAGAGGTGACTGTTACTACAAGCTGTTCTCATACACGCATTTCCTTCAGCAGATAACAAATCAATTCATTTCAAAACTGTCTTCATTTTACTGTCTCAACTAAGATGAGTATTGAGTATCTTCAATTGTAGAGCCTCATATAATGCCAACAACCATTTTATAATAATATTCAAACTGCTGCTTCTTAACTTCTTAGTAAGTAAGGAAGACAACAACATGACTAACCTCTCAACTGTGCTTTTCGATGATACAAATAACTCGGTACTCAATTATTCACATCAAATCAATTCACATAAATAAAGCAATTTTACTTGGCAATTAATTATTATTAAGAATAATAAGTAAGTGTGTATTAAGACACTTATATAGAGCACCTTCATGCACCTCACAGTAGCTCAGCACATGTGGTCAATGGTCATCTGACTGATCCAAACAAGTGCACTGTTAGTAAGAAGGGTATAAACACAAATATCATCATGGTTTTAAAAGAATAATTATAAAAGACAACAATAATCATAATAATAGTAATCTATATTAGAATTCCGATTGTTCGTATAATTGTCTAGATGTCTGGATGTTGTCCCAGAAAAGGCTTGTGAATGGAACATTCTAGAAATGCAAATAATAAAAAACATTCTCCTTAAAATGTCTAGCTATATTGACTTTTCTCTGCCTGATGTGTCATTTAGAAATTTCATATGTGGGGAAATGTTAAGTTTCAAATTGGAATCTATGATCACAAACTGATGATCTCATATATATTCTCTTACATCAGCCCACAATCATGAGTTCGCTCAAGGCTGACGGATCATCCGAAAAAGTCTAGTGCAACTAATCAGAAGAGTAGTAAGAGTCACCGTGGGAGCAATTTTTTCCCTGCGGCAATGCCAGTTGATTAACCGTTGGACACAACATTTTTATGGAAATTTTAGGACAGGCAACTACATTTTCAGCTGTATTATGTCATTTGATTGATAGATTGGATGTTTTAGCATTCGATTCGATCCGGTTGAGTATAACCCGGTTGAGTATAACCTGCTTCAGTTAGTACTATTAGGCGCCCTTGTAATGGCATGCATGGCTGTGTTAGGGTGCCCTAGAAACAGTGATATTTCAGTTTAGAAAATAATTCCTATTTCTATTCCTATTTTCGTTCCTTTGACTGCATTTCAGTTCTCGTTCCATTCTCGTTCTCAAAATAATTCATATTTCAGTTTTAATTCAAGTTCTCAAATAATTTCAGTTCTAATTCAAGTTCTTCAATAGTTTCAGTTCTAATTCAAGTTCTCAAATAATTTCAGTTCTAATTCAAGTTCTCAAATAATTTCAGTTCTAATTCAAGTTCTCAAATAATTTCAGTTCTAATTCAAGTTAAAAGTTTCTGTTCGAATTCCAGTTCTCAAGTAAAATTAGTTCAATGTCAAACACAACTCAGCAGTTTTTGTTCAATTCCGGCTTTCGTGTAAAGGTAACGTATATCCTATAGCGATTTTGTGTTACAGTAAATTTTAAAAATAAGCCTACCCTGATTTTTGTTTCTATCCTGGAAAACATTATTAACACTAGCTATAAATATTCAATGTACTTAGTCATTTCTTGCATATATGAAATCCAACAGTTTAAAACTTACCCCGGGCAATTTGAATTTTGGATTCAGTGTTTCATCGAAACAGATCTCGAGCGAGGTTGATCAACCAAGCGCTCGAGGATAGCCACCAATTAGCCAGTACCGACAAAAATGTCCACAACTACTTTCTGTCAGGCCACTAACATCAACAACCTCGAACTAGATATGCAGAGCTTCCTGCGTTAACACCTTCCCGGCAAAGGGAAATTTCTTTCAACAGTGAGAGAATCGATGGGGGTTACAGTGACACTGAGGGGTCTATTGTTCTCCGAAGCGCAGAAGTGAAGCAGTGTCATAATTTAAACTCTGTATGCGATTCGCTGGTCTAATGGATCACAGCCTGTGCTGAATCGACTCAAATGCTAATCAGACACGCATGACTGCTGTCAAAGACCATTGAGACGGCAAGATTCATTGTAGCATTGTTTGCCTTGTTAAGCTTATCAATACAGGACTCTGGAGAACGAGATTTCTCGACCCTCGCGTCCAGGCATACATAATTTATGACGAGATATCTCGTTCTTAACAGTCAACGTGTTAAGCTACCTATCTGATGTTGATGCTTTTGAAAGAGCTATAATAGGAGCTTTTCTAACATGCACGATAAGGGTACAAGATCAACGTATGCGTTCATCATGGGTTCCTAAGATGGCGGCGCACAGTGAAAGGCAGTTCAGAGTCATCAAAAATAGTCATGCGATACCATCGCCCCGGTATAGACTCCTTTTTGCAAAACAAATTATAACATAATATAAATTGTTAAACTTTGAAATGTTTTTGAAAGACCGGAAGTTGAACCAAAGATAATAATTATACAGTGGTGCATACCAAAGATCCCATAGCCAAAAGGTCATCAATGTGCTAAAGTTCTACCGGATTCTGCCATCGATATAATTGACAACCGTATCCTTTACTTACTGTCGTAGTGTGGCACGAAAATAATATTGTAAGTTTAATCATTTCCGTTCTGAAATAATTCGTATTTCTATTCCTATTTCCGTTATTTTCATTTCGTTCTCGTTCTATTCTCGTTCTCAAAATAATTCCCAATTTTTGTTCTTATTCTCGTTAACGGAAATCAATAATTTTCGTTCTAATTCCTATTTTCGTTAATGAAAGTATCACTGCCTAGAAATGGTCGTTATTATTAATGCCTGTCATTTCTAATGACGTTACATGAAATTCAAAGCCGAGGCTTAATGAGACGATTGATACGTGCAAGCCAAACGCATAATATGAAGGCAAAACTACTTTTTTACAAAATCAAGTAAGCACATAATATATTCAATTTTATTCATTTGAAACAAATAAAGCAATTTGCCATTTACAACAACACTTATACAAATTCAGAGGTGAACTACCGAACTATTTGTTTGTATATGATCTTCTGTCTCACGTAACAGGATATCCGATAGAGTGGACCTGTGGCTTTTAAAAGCATAGACATTCTACAAAATAGGCGTAAAACCGTCCACTCGCAATCTTAGAGATACAGGAGTTTGAATTGGTGGTCTTGTGTTGGTTAAAACCTAAAACCTGAGGGTAGGGTTGTGCAAGCATGAAGCAATTAAAAATTTTAATGCCACTTTATAGATATACATACTCTGGCTAGAGGGCACCGCCTACCAAATTATGATTAAGCCCAGTGAAGTCTGGTAGAAAGACTAGTTAATAGCTATAATGCTATATATATATATATATATGCTTATATATATATTCATGTATATTCATATATATATATATATATATATATATATATATATTCATGTGCAGAAATGTGAGTGCATATGAGATGTATAACAGTATATACCAGTGTATATAATGAAGTCATACTTGTACTTGTTTAAATATTTAAATAGCATCAAAAACACTGAATAAAAAACTGAATAAAAAGTAGTATCCTTGTATCCTGATATTTATTCAAATAACTGCTTCCTCCCATTTGGATTATCCCACTTCTGCTGCCCTTCTCATTCTAGCCGGGAAACAGGTGTCTCTTGTAAACTCCAGCATCAGGTCCCAGCAGCAGATAAAGCCCTACTCTGGCGCCAAGCTGGCCAAGGGAGGGACACAAGATAGGACAGCAACAATGCTGCAACAGTAGCAACATGGACCATTAGAGTGAATCTCTAACATCCAGCAAAAATGACCAGGCACAGTTCACGAAGGGAAGAGGAAGGTAGGGTCATTAATGTGGCAACAGTGGCTGACCACTGTGACCAGTGACCAGTAGAGAAAAAGGATTAATTCCATGTGATAACAACAATCACTAACTTCACATATCCTAGGAGCAAATGTAACCTGATGATCGCAATTGTATTGTTTCAGAAGACATAATGTTGCATTAACTATGTCAACACTATTTGTGCTTTCGTGTTTAGGTGAGCATGTGAAAATATGCTGAATGAATGGAGGCTTCCAGGTATCTTCACTTCTGTATATGTATATATATATATATATATATATATACAAAATCTACTGCTGTATTGTATACCTATGGACATTTGTCCTTAAGTGAACTTTAGCATAATTTGTGATATACTTAAACATTGATTATAGTGTGCAGACAACATGCCTCACCTGAAAAATCTAACTATGTTAAGCATATTTGTTTATTAGACAGCTCTGGATATTTTGAGCAAATACAATCAGTGAAGACAATCCACATACATTTGGATCCATTGAACACCAGACGATAGTAGAATGTCAAAAGGTTACAGGAAAGTGAATTCCATTAAGCAGTGGGAAGAGCAAAACTCTAGTATAAAATCTAATATCTTAGAAATATCTAGAACGAGTGAGACAGAGACCAGAGGAACACAGACACACAGACATAACTGTATCAGACGATTAATCATTGTAGCAAAATCCGGACAAGACAAGACAGGGTGAGGACGGCTAATGGTAATGATGGATGACTAACACTAATGATATATATGGCTAATTATTTCAAGGATTTCCTCTAAATACAAATAAAGTATGGTCATTCACTTATTCATAGCCAATGGCTATTGATACTTATGGACATCAGTTTTAGGAAAATTAAGGTTCATATTTTATCTGTCATACATAATTTAGTCCAATTTGGTCTTGGAAACAGAAAAGAAATGCAAAACATAACACTAGGTAAACAGAAACATAGGACACAGCCAGGTGATCAAAATTTTTATTCCCTAATAAGAAAAACTAATCTGATAAGAAGCAAATGATCGGACTTGGTTACAGTTATGACGAATCCCTGCCTAAATCATAGCTCAGGGAATATCATTTATGAATCAAAGAACGATAATTGAGCGGTGCCTTAACAGTCAGAATAATTAGCCAACACACGTTTAGATTGAATGTTTAGGATGAAAACATATGGTGTTGCAAATGCTTATTCAGGTAGTGGTTGCTCACATTAAGAAAGATGGGCAAAACACCCAGATACATGCATATATGCTGAGGTGAATCCTCTGGAACAGTGGGATGATCGGCAATGGCCGAACAGATTTCCGGCTGTTCCATAACAGTGGTCAGTCGGCAAAAGTAAGCATGATAAATATGACTGGTGAAATGTTATTGTTGATGTGGTCTGCAAACAGACATTCTCTCCTACCACAACGCCAGCCAGCTATGGGCCACAGAATAAAAATGTACAAGTGTTTTGACACACAGCAGTCTACTATAACAAGATTCCATTTGAGATGTCTAAATTTATAAATGACTCATACTACACCTCGAAGTGGTTCACCACCCCTCCATTTACTGTTAAAGACAGTGCTCATAATAAACTGCCAAGGCATTGGGTAACAGTGATCCTCCAGAATACTAATATCACTGAATAGGAAAGTGATATGATTGAGGAATACTATCAACCGTGGCGAATATTCATTCGGCAACAATATCCTGTTTTAGACATGTCCAGATTTAGGTTTTCCATCAGAGCAGAATTTATTAAGATGCCAATAGGCAGGCAAAGCAAAGCCACGAGGTCATCCTAATGTCCTATAAAACAATATAAGTGCAATATAAAACTGGCAGCCTTAACCTACAGTTCCTGTAATTTATTGCTACTAGAGCCCCAGTGCAAAAAGCCATCCTGGAGACATGATTCCTAATACCTCCATACATCACTATAATGAACTCTATTTTGAGAACTCCTCATTTTTCAAGAACCAAGCTGTGAAGAAGGCAATATTATCCAAAGCAGTAGTGTTTAACGGGAAAAGAAAGGTTCGAATGTTATCGTGATCACTGCGTCTCAGATCCAACCTCCAATCCTCCATGTCAGATCAACTCTTCCAGCTCAACCAGTAGAGTTCTTGCCATTCTCCAACAGTTTCCAGAAAATTCTCATTTCTTGGGTGACAGTCATAAGTTACAGCATGTACACTGCAGAGCATTTAGAATTCTTGTAAGGTAACTACTCTGCTTCAAATCTTCTCAGCCAAAAAAGCTCTATGATGGCTCAAAGCACTTCAAATCAAACCATAATCATGTAGGTTCACGAAGGCTGTAAAACTGTATTGGTCAGCGTAAAAGTCAATTTTACTACTGCATGTCTTATTAAACTGTCTACTGCCATCAAAATAGTCCAGTTGTTTGTCTACAGTCTACACTTCAGTTCAAACATCCTACACTTGTATACTCAAGCATCTTCAACAGCCAGACTCTTAAATGAGCAGACATTAATGTAGCAAACAATACTCTCATATACATATGTTGTCTGGCAAGAGACAACAGTAAACTTAACATAAAAACACTTCTTTTTGTCTAATTACCATAACAGATCAACAAACCATGTGTCATGTATGGCATACTCTGGTATACATGCCTAGTGTCAAGTCATAGGCCCAACCGACCTCTAATTGGTTTTGTGCCCCAAATGCCTCAACCATCAGTCTGAGATCCTTGAACAGAGCAGCCATAACCAAAGGATAATTGCCTATAGCAATAAGACTTTTTGTAAGGTGTTGCATTGTGTCAAGACGATCTTGTAATAAACGAATATACAATACAGTACAATCTGTCGTCTTGAGACACACACAAGCACCATCACAGTGCCGGATCTCAATCAATCACATATAGGATTTTTCCAGCATCATCCCCAGATCATCCACAACTATCTGCACATCAACCATAGACGTAATGCGTCTCTTGGGTCCACTTGCCCATAAGTATACCTTAATACAAGCAAAATTGTCAGAACAAGCCAAAATGTTATAAACAAGTAACAAAACAAAAGCAATTTGTAGCAGAAAACAATTTGCAGCGATCATATAGCTAGTCTCACCTTTCTATCGGTCATGATGTAGATGTGTTCCTGCTTAGGATCAAAGGCCATGCTAGGGTTAATCAAAGTGTTTCGCTGGATCAAAACAGATGAATATTCTGTGGCACTTTGTTGAGATTCAATCGTCACCTGCACAAGACATGACATGAAATACAGAACAATGAGCTAATAATAATTACATACGAAATAGAGATAGAATACGCCTATTACTGGGGCCTGATGTTTCTTCTAAAGTTAAACTCGGCACGCAAGTACATGTAGGTAAACTTCTAATAATGGAAGTCAGATGTAAACATTCTACAAATATCAGTGACTTGGGTGTAAAATTTGTAATGCCATAAAGGCAGAAGGGCCTGCCAGCTATTAGCAGCTTTTGATGCTTGCTTCAAGGGTGGCAGGTTCGAAGAATGGTAAGTCAGTCGGTTGGTAGCCGGTGCTACCGAGTTCACATATTCGGAGTAAACTATATATTCTTGTATTGCTGCAATCGTTCTTAAGGATATTTTAAGTGTTAATTGACACGTTGCTATTATTTTAATATAACTATCTGAAATTCCAGGTAACTTTCAAATAACCAACCATGTGAACCAGACGGCAACAACAATAGGGTGGAGAAAAGGAGGAAGGAAGCAACAAATGGCAGGAAGTCAAGTTAGAAAAGGAAAGAAGCCAAAAACTGACCACATAAATACACCAATTGTCACTCGTCAGCGGTTCTTTCCTAATAAAACTAAGCGCAAGTCAGACCCAGTGTCCAGGGACAGCAAGTTCATGCAAAAATAATTGAATTCCCTAGGTCCGGAGAGGTAAACCTCGTGAAGCATCGCCTACCCATGTTCTCTGAAGGGTACACTTTTTCACTTTCCATTTGCTTTATTACCAGATGCACAGACATCAAAGACGTCAGAGAACTGCCCCTCATGTCAAACAGCTTCAAAGATCGCTATAGCAACCACATAGTAGGCTCCTGCTGGTCATGAGCTTTCTCCCTATAGCTTCATTTTTTTCTATAAGTGCAGCAGCCATCCATGGACTTTGGCACGTGCATATGCATGTACTTTGCCATGTGTAATGTGTGCACTTTGGCACACGTAATGCATGTAAAGCATGCCTTTTGGAGTCTCCCCAACGAGCTTTTGTTCAAGTTATTGCCTCCTGTGTTGTCAGCCCAATTTGCTTCTGATATATATATATATATATATATAATACTTATATTTATATATATATAGTCACATTAGTCAGCCACCTGTAGGGACCTCAGCAATCCATAAAAGCAGACTCTTGAACAAAAGGATGTGTCTGGCATATGATAAGCAATGCCTTGAAGCATAAGTCTAAGAAGTGTTATATGACCAAGAACTTGGTAACCTATAAGAAAAATTTCTGATTAAATTAAATTATTCTTGACTGCCAAATGTTGAACACAATAGACATCTCTCTTGGAGATTATTGGTGCAATGCGCTTATCCTAATTACATATATATCGCATTCTTAGTCTATAACCCACAGGTTATACAAAGTTTAATAAATGACACACTAATTGTGTGGTAAATTCATTGATGTGTAATATAAATAAACTGTAACATAACCAAACAATATACCAGAATATATTCAGGACATGGAACTGCCTCAAGGTCTTTTAGATACAATATGAAGTCATGGACATCAACGCAATTGAGGAAACAAGGAGTCCAACATCGGCGCATTAAGAATCACAAAAATGCACTAATAAACATAATTAAGGAATAATAATTTGATAATTAATTATTAGTATTATTCATCATCGTTACTATAGTCATAATCACTACTGGTCCTGGGGATAAAGTAGAATATTACCACAAACATACATACGAGTGTGTGTATAACTGTGTATCTTGGAAAAGTGTTACATAGTAGCCTACTTCTGGATATCATCACAGTAGGTCATGCTATTAGTGGTCACTGAGAAAGATCAGACTGCTAAAGAGGGTAATTGAGATCAAGGGGTCACTGCGCTTGAACCGGATTTCTTTTTAGCTTGAACACAGGCTACACAGCAGATGAAGCTTTTCTCATAACAAAGGACAGTTGAAATTAGCAGCAAATGACTTCTTCAGTGGCTGAGAAAAAGACCAGATTCTGAAGCAGGTGCTATCCATTGGCTTTCCTGGACCATTAATTCCACCATTTCTCTGAAGTCAATTGCTGCACACCCCACCTTAGCAATTATTTCATAGTGTATAAGCTCTGACTACTATACTTGTTTCATTTTATACAGGTTACTCAGTCTGCACACTTCACATCACCTGTCTTCAGACTGGTGGGTTAGCTAAAGTTCTTCATTGTTCACTATCCTTCTTACTCTTGACACTTACTTAGCCTGTTATTACCACAACATTCACAACAACCACCCACCAAGACAAGGCAATAAGGAAACTGCCAGTAATTCCCAAAACGCAATAATACCATGGACCCCAGGCTTGACTTATCTTCATCAAACACCCATCCACTGTTCAAACCCCAAGCCAGTCGTTTACATCTGGAGCTGTGACTACTAATGTTGGGGGACATGCTAACAATGAGACAGATGGGATTTTTGGTCAGGAGGAAGGGGTTCAACACTCGACAGCTTATAATAAGTTTCAAAAACTACTCTGAAGACCCAAACATATCAGCAAACAGGGGCAAGCAAAACTGAAAACCAACACTTACCTACCTCTACTTTTCATGACAGCATACAAAACTGAGAAGACCAAGACCCACTTCTTACACCTCGAACAACCACTTTAGAACTTTCATTCAATCATTCAACACAGACCAACTGGATATTCAGACTCCCTCCGTCCCTCCCTCCCTCACATCTCTAAATCACTAACAACTCAATATCCAATATTAGCCATCATCAACATCAATTTATTTATCTGCTAGATTTGTAACTCGAAAGGTCACACCAAAATCAATCAATCAAAATTTATACAGCGCCTCTTAAAAATCCCTACTCAGAAATGATCCTGACCCAGGTCAAGCGTCACTGTCATCCCCATCATAATCACCATTTTATCACAGCGCCTACTTTATCATCAATACTTCACAATATGACACCCAATTGCACTGGCTTTGCGAACTCTCACCATCAGTCACGCATGACAACTAACACAATATAAGTAACAGTAGTTAATAGAAAGACACCATAGCATGACATCCAGACATTTCATGTCAATTTTTGAACATGGACACTTTGGACAGCTAATGCCCAATGAATCTGTCACTGCACACAGCCATCACCAATCATCACCATCACATCACCTCAAGAGTCAAACTGAGTACTTCACATGATGTATAAAACAATCCTTTATCTACATAAATTCAATATCACTTGTACTAATGCTTTAGTCCAGGTTGTACTAATACTTTAGTCCAGGTTAGTCCATGAACTTCTATAGCGTCTCTGTCCTAATGCTCATGCAAATCGGTCTTAATGCTCACGGATACCAGTCAATGTATGCTATTGCTATCGAGTTTCAAGGTGAGCCCAGTCGAAAGCCAAAACAAATGTATTCAAGAAGACATAGAAACAGACTTAATTTTCAGCTTGAAACTTCCAGAAAACTGCAGGCCATAACAGACTTTGCGTAGCAACGATTCACTCAATAAAGTTCCGATTCACTTAATAAAGTTCCGCAGTCTAGGGTCAACCACAGAAAGGGTGTGTCAATAACAAATGACAAGAGCTACCCCTGTCCGCTGACTAGGGCACCACCACTAGAATCATCATCGTCAATGCCATCTTCACAACAATGACTATTACCATCAATGACGATATGATGATTCAATGAACCAATATTTCTTGCATAAACCATTCTGTTTCGTGATGAACAGAAGTAGCCATTGCTGTTCAAAATGAATCTTCAGCTGACACCTCCAACAAGAGAAGAAGCCACACTCATTTACAAATACATACACATGTGTGTAAAAGATTGTATAGCTGAATGATGAATAGCCAATGCTGATCTCAATAACATGGGTCCAGCATAAGATGAATTGAATATCTGATGTGGAACAAAGACAAGCATCACTGATGAAACCTGGTAGGATGGCAACTGCCCTGAACAAAAGTGACCATTCACCAAGAACACCAGTTGGGGTCGTATGTATGCAAATCAACAAGAATGCAATGCAAATACACAAGCATCTTGCTGTGAACACTGAGACCATAAACATTTATATATATACTAGGTATATCCTGTCAAAAATGACGGTAAGACCTGGTTTTTAACCCGTAAATAATTACGTGCTATT
>JAQFXW010000205.1:0-21952 GCA_034693945.1 Dendrobaena attemsi | reverse complement strand
CCAACAGTACAATTGGGATCCCTTTCTTAATCATGTAGCACAGGTTCAATATTATGTTAGTTACGTAATTGCTAGCTGTAACCCGTACAAAATTACGGGATACGACCTCATATATTATATTTAAAGCGACTAATAACGCCACATAGTGAATACAATTTCAATTGCGCTCGCCCAATGATGTGTAATATGGGCATCATCGAAAAAGTGCTCGAGCTCCGAGAGCGGTATTGGCGCTCGCCCAATGAGTGTGATTTGGGCGTTCTAAAAAAAATTTAGCGAGCTCTGAGACCGTTGGCGTCCGACACCGTTACACCGATTAAGCAAATTATGTATATTGATTACTAGACTTGTGCTGCTCTTTGACTATGCAGCATACTTGTGTTGATTACAGTGGAGAAGATTATTAGAAAGTGAGAGAAAGTATAGAGGAGGAAAAAATAGAAAAAAATCTATCACGCACACCTTCCGCGACAACACATTAAGCATACCTGGGGTCTAATGGACCCCACAGATGAAACAGGTTGTAGTTACATTATTTTACTAGAACGTGGAAGTGAATGATCCAGGTTTAGTGTATACATGGTGCATTCACTCAGGGGCATATTATGTAGGTACAGGATTAATTGATTTACGGGTTCAACCCTCCCTCTAAATTTTACTAGACCAACTGAGCGGCAACGAAAACCAATATTTTGCTCGTCAGGGCAACAGCTCTTTTCATAGGCCTATATCACACAAATTCATTCTCATTGTCATAACTGTTATTCTAGTAGTGTGCAACTCAGAGGCGAGTTCTATGGTGGTAAATTAGTAATGATATTATAGTCATTGCATCATCAGTCTATCAGTGTTACAGTCTGGGGTCTGCTGGACTCCAGCCAGGCATGCTAAATATGCCTCACGTGTCTTTCTGATTTTTTATTAGTGAACCAAGAATGCAAAACTTTTCTAAGTTGTGCTTACATGCAGTTAGGGAATGTAATCTCGCATCCCGGACCTTCTTTCAATCCCGTAATTCCGGGATTGATAAACATAAAATATCCCAGGATTGTAATCCCGTGTTTTCGGGATTACAAATTCAGATTAATGGATTATATGATTACTTGCCAGTTCTGAATAGAGACTACAGGCCTTGGATGCTGCATTGTTTTCTTGGCGCACGGACCCTAGGTGTTGTAGCAAAAAGCACAACAATGGAAGGTAAAGCAATGTCTTTTAAGCTGACCTGAAAGTATGCATGGGCTATGCTTATGCGGCTATGCCCATTGTAGAAACTCGCCCTTTAGATTTTTCCTTACACAAATATTTGAAATAAGGAAATTTCCTTAAAATTGTTTTAAGCATTTGAACATGATCCCTGTGTTTGTGCAATCAAACATTTTCAGTAATGAACATAAACAGGAACAAACTAAGGTCCAAATTTGACTCATAGGTCTAAACAGTCTCAACTCCATTTTGAAAAGTGCAACAACTGAATTGCAGCGAGATATAAATATAAAGTGATGTTAAACTGCTTCTTGAGTATTGAATGTTGTCTTCATTTTCCAAGTAGCTATTATGCTTTTGTAAGTTAGGCCCACCTAGAATGCACTTTGTTAAGTATTCAGATAGGCCACTTGCCTACTAACATACATAATTATTGTAATGTATACATTACTTCACATTTGCGACCCTTGACTGCTTTCTTAGATGCAATGTGGCCCTTGACCAAGAAAGGTTGTGCACCCCTGTTCTGAATCTTAAGGGGAGAATGTTATTTCTAAACTTGTACACCAATGTCAAAATTGCAAGTTTAGTTATGTTGGGAACATCTAGATTCTTCTTATAACAGTTGAACACTTCTTTTGAAAATCAGACTTTACAATAAATGCAAAATTATTTACAAAGTGAGATGGACTATATCGTTTAAAATTCACTCATTGACAATTCACATCTAACAAAGCTTCCGTATCTTTTTGCAACATTGAAACCTTTTTGATCATAAATTATTTAAGCAGTATACCCTAAACTTAACAATACATTCTGGCATTCATAGAAAAAAAATATAAATGGTTTAATTAATTTCTAACAGTTATGGTTCGGTTAATTCTCGTTTATACAAAGTGACTGATGCACAAGATAAATAGATGTGAAATCACGAGGACTGATATTGATTTTTTGTAAAGGATATTCTAGCTCTGCTACATGTAGGAAGCCGTGCAAGTGCATTTTCACAAATTATGCACTTGCACATCTGTCAATTAATTGTTCTCTGACCTCCTTAGCACTAACGAAAGGCCGGAGGGAGCTCTGACAGATGTCAATCTTCATCTCTTTAAAACAATTGCAGAATAAAACAAACACAAAACTGCAACATAATATTATTTTCATCAGGACAGCATACCGGGTCTAGGCCCTTTTTGGTTTCTCCCATTGCTTCCATTGTTAAAGTCTATTTGATAAAAACTGTTACTGTAAAATTTTACATTGGAGTTAATAAAAAGTGAGGTTATGGTTATGGTGGTTACCTTTATGTGATGAAAAATGCTGAAAGAGTGAATGGCTTAAGAGTACTGCTGAGTGGCATAAATTTACATGTACATTGCACTTCATACAGATCGAATCATTTCATAAGCTTGTTACAAATAAGCAGGCCTACCACATTGTAACTTATGAGTCATGTTGTATGTTGAAGGACTGACTCACAAGGCACACAAGTTTCGCCAGTTCTGACGTTTCAGGTAACAGATGCTTTAAATCGGCCACTGGTTGGTAGTCAAGGGCCTACAGAGCTTCGTGTTGGCGACTATGTCAGATTCATCATTAACCTAACAAGAGATGGTAATTATAAATCGATTAAATTGGCTGTGTTTTGTTTCGCAGATTTTTCACGCATGTGAGAAATACATAAATCTGTTTCTTTGTTGCATGTGTAAGTTCAATAAATTCACATTTCATGAGCAATTTCAACATTGTCAAGCAGGACAACCTCCTGTTTTAATGATAACACGATTCTTTTACGTTATTAAAGAGAAACAATTCTATATGAAGAATTTGGACTTTAAAGTCCTTTTGTATGCAATGTTTTTCCAAAATTTAACGCTACATGTAGCTGTCTGCATTTTTTTGCTCAGAATATTCTGTCCCAAGATTTTCACCATGTAACAATATTATGTTGTATGTGTGCTGAAATCACTAGCACACAAAGACACACACACACAAGCTGACTGCAGTTTTTAAAGTACTGGATGTAAATGAACAAATCAGATTTTAAAATCTGTTCCAGCCAAACTGTTTAAGTGCTGCTTAACTGTTGCAAGCCAGGCTGAATGAACTTGTATCTGGGTTCCCAGATAAATGAATGATTGATGCTTATTTAGAAGTGTTCTTTTAAACTCAACAGGCATCTACGACAGCCTGGAAGTGATGAGCTGTACCATGTCGACATCTTATACCATGCCTGACCCCAATGCGGAAACACGAGTCTTACTTGTCAATGGGTAAGTTGGCAGCAGCCAGTGGTGTAGGGTGCTGAAATGCTGCCTAGGATGAGGGCCCAAAATGCCGCCCTATAGCCACTCAATTTTTTATATTCTGTTTTCTGTAAGATCAACATGTTGCAATCTACATGGTTGTTATTGATTTATGCAACTTCATTCTATGCCCATAAGTTTAATAGTCTCTCTGAATTTCTCAATTTTCACTTCATTTCTAATAGTCGTGGAAGGGGTTAATAGGTTTACATGAGTGGCTAAGGGCGGCATTTGAGGGTTTGTTTCTTTCCTCGTTTTCTGCTTAGACTATCTCTCATTTTGTACATTCATTTCATTTCTTTTATCCAATATTCACTGTTTTCTTTTTCTTCAACCTCCATTAATGTTTTGCCACCCATGGCAAAATGCCGCACAGGGCAGATCATCCTCCGCCCGCCCTATCACTACGTGTCTGGCAGCAGCAGAAATTCATTCATTCATTCATTTCTATAGCACCTCTTGAAGTGTGGATTTTACGTAGACTGAATCAGTGAATCTTTGTGTAAAAATTATGGTGTATGACAAAGTGAATGACGTCACTTCTTAGACCGTAGACAGGAACTATGAGTTTCAGTAACAGAGAACTCGGTCAGAAGTCTGCCTGATCAGACTAGTATTATGACAGCAGTTGCACAGCCCAACAGCTTCAAGTGCATGGAATTCAACATTTATATACGAGTATATAATGAGGCTACTGTTAGAAAATTCTAACTCTTTCTGCTTATTGCTGTCACATCAAGCATTAATGCTATTATTATTAATTCATATGATTACTAATGTTTCAGGTGTCCTCTTCCAGATGAAGCAACTGCTGACAGTTGGTATTGGACATCAGAATTGTCAACAAATACATCATATATCACTAACACTCAACTTGTACCAATATTTCGTCTTTCAAGCGAGGACATTTTCCTTCACTGTTCCATGAAGATGTGTTTTGTTGGTTATCCATCTTGTACACAGCCTACCAGAGTAAGATTCCATTTTCAGGCCACTGGTAATCTTCATTATTTGCTTCATGCCTATGGTTGCAGCTTTGAAGTTTGAGGCAAATGTGTAATTTAGCTAACAGAAGCAACAGTTAAACAATGTAACTAAAATTTTGGATTATTTCCAGTTTCAGTTTGTATTTCAATTAATAGAAATAGCCTCATTTCAGTTTCGATTTCAGTTTTTCGGAATGATTTCAGTTTCTACTTCAGTTAAAGTTTTCATACTGCTACAGTTGCTCAATGCTGTCACCAATTTCAACAGATTTTACAGCAACCTATGAAAATATTATTACAAACTAAACCTTTGACACGCAGTTTACAAATAGATCTGAAACCATATTTTAAGATGCTTCATGTCATATAAACATCCTCTTTTCAAAATTACAAACATTTTTATTTAACACTTGTTTATGGGTTGACAGAGTTGTGCAGGACTTGTCTTGTTGAAGCATGTTACAAAATGCTTTGTTATATTGATTTGTTACCAACCATAATTACTCAGTTTACTAAGTAAGATATCGATTAGATTTAGTATTATAGTAAGATTTCACATGACTTGTCAAATAAACTATTAAATTGTAACTAAACAGTGCCCCAACAAAAGTGGTGAACTTGTAATAGGCCCTAAAGTTGTAGGCCAATTATGAAATGACATTTGTTAATAATCACAATTCTGCAATGTGTTTCCTGTATGGACTTGACATATAAAATGTTCTATCTCAAATTACATCCAATTTGAAATGTATAAATTAAATATAGCAATAAGGAAATGATATTGTAAAGAAATAACACAAAATGTCTATTAACGTTACATTAGTTTATCATTTAAAACTACCTTTCTTGCTACAGAAACAACTTCTGGTATCAGCCATTTTTGGCAGCCTCCAAAACACTTTCCATTTCAGAAGTAAATAAATCTATAGGCAGACCACAATACAGTATATGTTAACTTCCAGTAATGCGTCGTCACGTTTAATCGCCACATGGGAGTCAGGCTGCCACTTCGAAATAGGTCGAAGAAAATTGTTCATACTGGATCTATGATCCTGCCGATGCTGATGGTTGACTTGACTTTTTTAATTCAAAGCAGACTCTTTCATGCTTTTATTTTCTCATTTCCGTTTTTCAATTTCAGTTTCTATTAAAGTTTTGGCCATTCCAGTATCTATTTCGTTTCAGTTTCTTGGCCCATTTCAGTTTCTATTTCAGTTAACGGAAATGAATTTCATCAGTTAATGGACATTTCAGTTTCAGTTAACTTGATATACACTGCAGTTAAATTGCAAACATAGGTGTGCGCCTTGGCGGGCATCCAGCCATCCACCCCTAAACTATGAAGTATTCCCCTATTCGTTAAATTTCTCCATATTGTCATACAACTCTTCATTTCCTCTTTAATTATCTGACTGAAAATCGGATGCAACTCTTAAATTTAGTTGATGACTCTTCTTTTTTAGTCATTCATCCAATTTTCGTCCGCTGGAAATCGATATACATCTCCTTGTTTAGTTGACGATCTTTTATTAGTCAGTTACATTATAGTGACATATTTTAAAATTAATTAATGTACTAAAAAATCCCCTGAAAGGCTATGAAGATTTCTGCAGGATGGACGCCTCTGCAAGAGCTTTGCCTGACTCGCTATGTGTGATAATTTCGTCTGGTTAAGCAGAGCCACCATCTGATTGAGTTGGGGGCACCTCCGTTGAGATTACTCTAGAGACCCTTTATAAATTTAAGCTTAATGGCCATGCCATTCTTGTAGGAACTCATTATGCAATGCTTTGGCAAAAACGTTACAGCAGCAATTTGCTGGTAGGCTTGGTGTAGGTGTAATTGAGGAAAAATCACACACTCACCATTGATGACTTACAGTCTCGAGTTTTATTAGTTGAGATTGACCTCTGTTGTTGGAATGCTACACTTTCCCTAATTTTATTGATTCGACAGTTTAGAAAATGTAAATTATAAAAAAATTAGGTCTGGATCAAGAATTGTCACATGAAAACTCAGAATAAACCTTCTGGCTTCTGCTATACAGCCACCCAATAACAGTAATAGTTTCAGGTTTAGACATATGAAAACATAACTAGTGTATGAATGATTACCATTTCAGAAGCGAAAATTTAGATGTAGAACGATTGTCTGATTTCCTGTAGAACAACTGCCTAGTTTCCAAGAGGAAGAAAAGGGATGACATGTTGGCAATGAGGAGACGCCGAAGCACACCAGCAGATGGCGTCACTAATGTGAATCAAACCCTTGCCCTTAGGGTTATTAGTCCTACACTCGGTACAACATCGAGCAGTAAGTATTGTGTCCTAACTTTCAACAATACCAAATATATACTTCTTGTGCATTAGTACATATGCATGTATTTATGCATGTGAGTTTGTGTGTATATACTTTTGCTTTAACATTAGAATTGCTTATTTCCAATAAGTAATAATTTATTTGATGAAATCCTTAGACTGCTTTCTTTTATATGATTTTCTCAAATTATGTGAGAGCAGTGATGCCACATACATGTAAAGGATAAATAGAATAAAATAAATGAACTTCAGTTGACGAATCTCACCTTTGCGAATACTTAGCCAACTGTCATGAACAATTTTGTGTATTGCATTTACAAGGTCAAATTAAACACTTACTGAACACCTCTATAATGCAGAAATGACTCTGATGATCATTTGCCTAAATACACACAATGCAATGGCCAAAAAACAGGACTCTTTTAAAGTTTCAACATCAAGTATTGTATAATTGTAATGTGAAAGTTGTGTATCAGGACTTCAGAAAGACTTATCAAAGGGTCAAAGCCTCTCATCTGACAAAATCCTGAATGTAATTATCGATTATATAGTACACTTGCATACTACATACCGGTACATGTAAGTGAATGGTACACTTTGCCTTTGATGATTGGTAGCCAGATATATCATGTCTCACAAAATGTTGTCCTCACCGTGTATACTGTACCTTTATAAACTCCATTGGTACATTATAATTATGGTACTCCACCTTTGCTGCTTAGACGACTCGACTGTAACAAGCACACTGATTCAATGATTATATAGGTCACAGGGATTCAGGTAGTTATGGAAAGATCTTGTTCCTAATATCAGATGTCAAAACCAGACCTCCTCTTATTAAATAAATAACGAATTTCAACTAGTTTGCTTGCTGAAATCATAAATTGGCGCTTTGTGAACTGTAAGAATGGCAGTATAAAAATCAACAGATAAATTAGAGACTTGTTTGACAGATTCATGGACAAATTACTTGCCTACTTGATTTAATATAGCACCATTGACGGAGCTGGGTATTCTGTTGTGGCACTGAGGTATTTAGAAAATTTACATTAATTTCAGGTGCCGTTACACAAGTGCAAAATTACACGACACAAAGTATGTATTACATATCTCATACTAACAACAACAACACTTGCTCTACTTTACTTGTTAAATTTCATACATCACAACTCATCTTTGATGATCATAAGCTGTTGAAACTGCTTTAGGTCCATTTCAAGTCGGTACCTGGGGTTTCATCGCACTTATCGTGCTGGTCTCATTAATTGGATTCGTCGTAATCGTCCTGCTAATCATCCTGATTGTCATCTTGGTTGACCGAAGGCCAAAACGGAGACGGATGTCGCAGCCGCAGCAGTTTGCAGAACAACGGGTAACACCCACGCCACCAAACAGACGGTGTTTCACTTGCTGCGGATGCCCTTGTCACAGTTGCCTTTAATTCTTGAAATCCAAAATTCAGCAGGCCAATTTAAATCAAAGACGTTCTCAACGCCGAGGAGTGTAAAAGACAAGGTCTATCTTGGAAAAGCAACCAACTGATGTAGCAGAAAGTTATCACATGTTATCACAGAAATTATTAGATTGTGAAATTATTTTCTGCATTTATCAAGGCTCAGGGAACAATATTAGACTCATACGTGTGCTTGAATTTGTATTCAGACCCAAAGCTTCAATCTGCGATTGTACTTTCATGGGCAGCATAAAAACTGCACATCTGGCATGAACTATACATACAATGCACCTTTCATTTTTCAATCAACTACAAGCCATGAACCGTCAGAGTTCTTGTACTCATCTACTGAAGGATTAGTCAGTCACCGTGTTACAATCTGCAATACAAGCCTGCCTGCAGAGATTGTATATTCTGTAAATATACCAGAGAACCGAACAAACATTCTCGACTGATGATGCCACTAAAAGTATAGTATCTACTCGTGCTGGTAGTGCAGCATGAATGGTCGTTTATTGGTGAGTTGACAATAATGACGCATGTGGTCAATGATCAGGCAGCAGAGGTTCTGCTCCAGGAAACGACCCTGACAAGTTGCACATGTCGTGCAGACGTGCACCAAGCAGCTTAATTTGGTACTAGAGTACTCTGGGAAGCAAACAGCAAGTTCTGATATCACTAGCATTTGGGATTCATCGATTGCTGGCTCATGGTCTAGAGAAGGAAATGAGCACCTCCCGTATGTCCAAACTACAAGTGTAATATGGAACATACATCTACCAATGTACCTGTGATATGTATCTGTGACAACACAATGTAAAGACTGCAACGCTAGAGAAGATTTTGTCAGAGCAGAAATAACACTACATGCACGCAGAGTATGCATTGTACTAGATCGAAAATGGCACGGGAAGAATACATACAATGACTAGAAATCCACATAAAACGAGATGTAAATTACTGCATCGAAAATTCAGTATTTAAAACTAGTTAATAGTATTTATATACAACTATGCAGCTGCTAATATTGAATTCCGTTTATATTCTGTATTTAACTTTTCCAAAACATTCTACGAGATTAAGACTTCTCATTTTATTTTGTCTAGTCAAGAGGCTTTTGTGAATTATGATATATGTTGTACACAAAACTACCGGTGGCATTAAGGGCCAAGCCCTCCATATTAGTATGTTACTATGCTTGCACAAAGCTGTAGTAATTGACCCCTTAAACTATGGTAAAATGACCCAAGGGTAAATTACCAGAAAGGTGTAACACCCGAATCTGAATACCGTAAAACGGTTTCTTTAATTTTGTGAGTGCACCTCTCCAACAGTCCTACTTCTCCCAGCAATAGTTGTTCGATATCTACGTGCATATAGCAGATAAAGTTGAATTGTGGCTCATAAAAATGCCAATATAATACAAATTATTATCAATGTGTTACTCCTCCTCATGTCCCACGTGTACAACTGTACATTCATTATCAGTAGACCCATACATTTATGCAAGCATATGTATTTTGGTTAGCCCTTCACTATCCATAAGAGAAACTAAATGGATAAATATGTACCGTAGTTTTGCAGATTTAATTATTTTGCCAAAAAATGATGTCATAATTTGAAATAAATTTGTAGATTTAGCTCTGATCTGCACGACTATTTTGAATATTAAAAAATTAACAACATTGGTCTTGCTATAGCTTTGTGAGCTCATGATTAATTCCATACACTAAAATGTTTGCAGAGCTTCAACACAGCATTTCTAAGCCTACCTGGATGCCACTTATAACATTTCGAGTTTTGACAGTTGCAGTGTCTCTCTTCAGCGCTTAATCTTCAAATTGACACCTATACAAACTTAAAAGGTTGAGTATGATTGTGTAAAGCCTTCTGAAACATAAGTTTAAGGGCCACACAAGCCTGTCAAATGAGAAGGCACTAGGTGACTTAACATCATGCCCTAGACACTGAAGAAAATATATGCATGATGATTGGTGAAAGACAGTCAGAACTCTGAAGAGCAAATTCTACAGTAACTGGCTCACGGAGGAGAGGCAAGATGACATACCATATAAGTGGATAATTCCGTTGCCAGAAGGCAGAAAGAAAGCCACTTACTGCACAAATTTCACCTAAAGGCAGGGAACTCCACATTCACAAGACGGCTTGCCAATTTCAAAAGACTTGTCAGATTGCACTTTGTTTTGATTGCAAATACATACAATGCAGCAGAGCAACCACTGTACAATGCCAGGGATATTGGCTTTGCATTCATCTTCCATCTGTTATGCCATCCTATGGCAGCAACATGTAATTCTTTCAATAGTAAAGATGTCTGCAAGCGACTGAAATACACTGTTACAGGTAGAAAGCGTCAATGATTGATGTTAAGATACTTCAATGTCTTATATACAACGTATTGTGCAGGTCACCAAACATTAATACATCTATTCAACTGTAGTGCTTAGAAGTATTCTGAGTTGTGATGCACCAGGGTAGATAAGAAGCGCATTTCATGTATCATAATCTCTTTTGTCCAGTACTTACAACTACTTCAGAAACTTGCATCACAAATCATTTTGTGAAGCTTGTACACATATTGTGGACTGACAGAACCCAAGGCAGAATAATTGCCTTTAGAGATAACTTGTCTCCGATGCCAGCACATCCATCCACCATGCAGTACAGGACTTCTTTGGTTGTTGGACCAACTGGAATTACCTGCTTCTGCATTCGTTGTCATCTTTCTATGTACAGCTCAAGACTTATCTTTTGACCAGGAGTGAATCAAGTGAGCTCAATAGATTTCTTGAGGGGTACTATAAACATCTGACAGAATGTAACAGTTCTACACACACAAAATATACCCTGACATAACTACTTATAGCAAAATCAGTTTCAGATCTGTGGATTTTAAGTGTCCAAAGGCTAACAAAGCCCATAGTGTAGCATATGCAGTGCTTGGATGACAAATTAGCCATCTGTCTGCATTGCCATACATGCTGTGCAATTCCACTCAATAGTATCCCAAGGTTAAACATTGCCAACAGGAACAGAAAGGCTGTATTCTGACAAGAGCTTATATCATCATAAAATTTTCATTAAAGCTCCATAGACCGTACTTAATTAACTCTATTTAGACCTGAATATTCTTTCTATTTTAACAACTTGCAAGCGTTATCAAAATGCGGAAGGTGTGATCAGCTTAGTCAAAATCATCTAGATCAGAGAAACCATTATAAGTCACCTCCAATGGCTTCAACAACGCAGATAATATGACCCGATCATTCTGTTCAAGGTGGAAATGCTACAGTATACTGTTACTTCTATTTTTAAGTTGCACGTGAATCAGTAACAACAGAAGTTATAACGATTTCCGTTGATACATGCGTCTTGGTGCCTGGTTCTACGATGACAGCTGCTTTGAGCTTCTAGTGGTTATGATTGTGTCGCAAACTTTAATTACCAGTGCTCAGAAGTTTACTCGTAACAGGTGTTTACAGGCCCAAGCCCAATGCATGAATCTTCTACTTTTTCTCTACATACCATCTTTTCTGGGCCTGCTGGACACAAGGACTCTGTGTCTAAAAGTATGTTTACTTATACTGTATGATTAGCAGCATTCCGGAAATCCAGTAGCTCAACATGTCTCCTTTAAATATCTGATCGAGAAGAGCTGGAACATCTAGGAACATACTGGCCATACAATACGATAGTGTAATGCAGACTTAACATGGATGGTCAAAGTACGAGGCCTTAATGCCGAAAGCCACAAAGAACCAAACCAACCTGCCTTCATAGAAAATCTCAAGGAGAAGGAGAATAAGGACCAACATAGCTAAAAAGAAATTCAAGCCCATTGTCACCCTGGAATCGGACAATGATGACAACTACACACAATCACACATATAACCATTTGAATGATTTAAAAAATCAGAGGCGCACATAGAATTCCATTGATTTCACAGAAACAAAAGGCTACACAAATGATCTGGTTGTTTTAAACTGAAACTCCTAAAATTCAAAATTTTTTCCTGTCTTACTTTGTCAACTGTAACTTCTTCCAGATAAATCTTCCATCCAGTTAATAAGGACAGCTATACATTTTCTCTCTATTTGCTCAGATATTTAGGCCAAAACTTGAAGGACATCAAATTAGTTTTAAAAACATGGAACAGACAGAAGACATCTTTTTGCCCATCTTCCCAGTTACTTGAAAATACTATTGCCACGTCGTTTTCATGGTGTTGGACCCAGAAGCGCCAGTGCCGTAGCTATCCATGGTGGCACTGTTAGCGACACCAGTCTGGGAATAATCATATCCAGCAGCATAATAGCCACTGTTTACATTGCTCTGCTGGGTCCCAAAGTTGGCCATGTTATAGTTTGGATCTGTTGTTGCTGCTGGAACTTGATATCCAGCCATGTACTCATAGCCATAGCCCTGGGCAGCGCCCATTGTACCACTGTACCCTCCAAAGTACCCAGTTCCGTAAGCGTTACCCGTCATGTAGCTGGTATCACTGAAAGACGACCCAACGGTTGTGGGAAATGGTGTGCCAGTGAATCCAGACGAAGCAACAGTAGTGTTTGTCTGGTAAGAGGATACTGGGTAATTCATGCTATTTCCTGACTGTAGATTAGACATCTGCTGCGGCTGCTGGTATCCAGTCATTGCGGTTCCGGTAGGCTGGTAACCTTCGGAAGGGTAGTACATTCGGTTGGTTCCGAGACTCGACTGATAGCTTCCGGAAATTTCTGTCGCTTTATTAGAACCGGTTGTGTTTCCAGTCATTCCATACTGGTAGTTGTCCAAACCCACGTCTGGCTGGAAGGCGCCCGTGGGAGTCGTCTTCAGGATTCCACGTGCTGGACTGTTCGAAATACCAGCAGCACCAAGCGCCTTGCCACTGGGATTCTGCGCCAAACCTGGAAGAATAGGAGGCTTTACAGTTGCTGTCGGAATTCTTGGATTTCCAGACCGGTAGTTCCCAACTGTACTGCTATCTACCTGTGACTTAAAACTACCCCTGCCGAAACCCTTAGATGTATCTGTGCTGCCCGGATTCACGATACCTGGCTGGCTCGAGGGCCTTAACTGATTGACTCCAAATGCACTGGCTCCAAATGTGCTGCCACCTTCGAAAGATTGTGAATTGGGAAATCTTTTTTGTTGTCCCATAGCACTGTTGGTAGCAACACCCCCATCATTGCCACCTATAGGCATCCTAATGCCACCTCTACCAGTACCAGCCTTGCCTGAAACATCTGGAGCACCAAATCCACCTCTAGGACCCGTAAATGCTCCTGGACCTCGGAAGCGTTGGTTGTCTCCCTGGATCCCTTCTCCAAAAACGTTTCCACCTCGTGGCTCCATATTCGCTCCTCCCCTGGGACCAAATCCGCCATCAAAGCCACCTCTAGGACCCATTCCTCGCCCCTGATTGCCAAATGGTCTCCGTCCTCCAAAATTTCCTCTGTCGCCTCCAAAGCCACGTCCCATCTCAGGCATTTCATCAAATGAACCACCACCCATGAAATCTGAGCCATTGCCTCCTCTATTGCCCCACTGTGGTCCACCACCAAAAGGGGCTCCCCAGCCACCTGGACCTTCATTCCATCCCATCTGATTGTTTCCCCACTCTCCCGCCTCCCCTCGCCAGCCCATGCTCTGGTCAGGCCCAGGCGCACCCCAATAATTGCCTTCTGGACCTACACTGCCACCCCAGTTCCCTTGCATCAGTCTCGCTTTTTTGGCCTCCTGCTTTTCACGATGCATTGATATCGATGCTACGGGATCCGAGTCTTCAGCAAGAGTCATCTCTTTCGCTTCCTCGTCCTCGCGTGTCCACATCCTCAAGTATCGAAGCGTCTTTTCAGCGGCCTCCACTTTAGCAGCCTTCTTTGTCTTTCCGACTCCTGCGAAACTGCGTCCTTCCACCTCGACCGCCATGACGAACGCTGTCAGCAGCGTATTGCGTACAGGCTTCTCTGCCATCAGCTGATACTCCAGATTTGGATACAGCAGATTTAACTTAGCTACAGCATTTCTCTGCACCGGAACGGATTTCTTCTCCGACTCAAACAGACTTGGAATGCGAGGCTGCAGAGCAGCAGCCTTTCTGTCGGCCTCAACTTCCCTTTCTTTTGCAGCCAGCACACCATTGCGTCTCAGTGCATCGAGGGTATTTGCAGCAGCCACAGCCTTCGAATCTTTCTTCGATGGACCGACGCCTTCATAAACTTCGTCGAATATGTTTACGATCGTCGTGTACTGCATGACACCGTCGCGCTCTACAGGTTCACGGTGACAGTAACGAATCTGGGGAAAATACTCCTGAAGGATGATCACCGGGTCTCTGCTCATATCAAGACGCTCCTGAGCTTTACTTTCCAGCTTCGACTTGAAATGTTGCCAGATGCGTGCGTCGCCTTCGAATATAGGCATGCCATCTAAAGACAGAACAGAACATTAGTGTGTTCAGCCTGCATATAAGGATAAAATTATTTCAAAATTATCACCTTGCATACCCTCTGAATTGACATATCAGAACATCCTAAATGCAGCACCAGAAATATAAACAAGAATATAAAGAACTCTAGATCAATCAGCATTGATTTTAATAACTGCTGTTTGCCACTTTGCCTTCTTTTGACATTTCAAAAACAAAACATTACTTTCACATCATTTTATTGTTCAATTGTTCATGCTTTACAAAGTCTTAAATATTCACAAGACAGGCATGTATTAATGTGCAAGGCATGGGAAAGTGAGACTCCAGATTGGAAAGCTGCCCCACTGCTGTGCTACGATGCACATAAATCTAAAAAGGTGAGATAATTTTAGGCCCAGGACTAAGGACTTATGTAAACCTGTATTTAGAACATAAGAGTAAACAAAAGGAAGCAAAAACTTCAACTTAACACGAAATGTGTCAAGAATATATACAGTGTATAGATCAGACTACTGACAATACAATCTTTATGCATTTAGTAATTTTTCCAAACTGAAGCAACTACAACGTACAAATGAAACTCACTTTCTGAAGCACCAAATTCCAGGTTGAAGAATCTGCGTAAAGCATCACGAGCTGCTCTCCCCTTGGCCAACTTTTTGCTGGGACCTGATCCCTGGAATGTTTCCTCATCCAGTGTCACCGACATAAGAAATTTTGGATGAAGTGGGTCGCCAGTTTCATCCAGCAGCGTGTAAACTGCATCTGGCCGCAACTCGCCCATGATTGTGAGCGGGTTCTTGCCCAGAAGCTGTAGGGTGACATCATCAATTTCAGTCATGAAGTCATCATCATCGTCATCATCTGCATAGAAATCTGCTTGTGGTTGATCAGAAGCCTGTTCCGACTCGGGGATATTAAAGTCGTAGTAGAGCTGTGTACTCTGGTCTGTTATATCAGCTGTAAAGTCTTCCGGGTTCCCACCATCCTCCAACACGTCAGAGGGAGTCTCGTCCACTTTTTCAATGACCCCAAGATGGACAAGTGCATAATCTGCACACATTGCTTTGGCTCGTTTTTTTGATGGTCCAATGCCCTGGAAAACCTGAAGCAAATAACAAACATTTAGTTCCTTGCGAACTTCCTACAGTGCACTTAACAGTTGCCCAGACATATTCATGCACACGTACATCGATATAGCCTACCATGAACCTTGTTGTCAACCAGGCATTTCAATTTCGCATGACTCAAAAGGCCCAGTGAAGACTTAGTACATTCCATGTACCTTTTGATGCTTTCACTCAATGACACAAGTTAGTTAGAAATGAAGACATAAAGCATTACATAGAATCACTGCTTTGGTAGCTGGCTTGCCTCTCGTTTCTTAGACATGGTCTATTTTTTCCTTCCTGTAGTACCTCGATGTCAATGATGATGAATGATCACCTTGGTCAGATTGTTTACTTACTGATTTCCAGCTTATCAATGGTGGTTAAGAAATATGTGTTACATGATCATTAAGCAAATTTATTTCCCCAAGCCACAATTGGTCTTTTTTAACATCCAGTTTCATGCCACTTCAGTTCAGCGTGTCTGCCAACTCAGACCTATAGCTGCATGCTGTAAACTGGTGTCTGCACTCTTGAAGTTTTACAATATGCTATTATACATGTTTTAATAAACTGTAGGCTACAGTTACCTTACACACTGCATGCTTCCCTTATGCCTCTGAATGGTTCACCCTATGAGAGGTGCTTTACAAATGCTTTGATGCGATGCTTTGATATGATACAGTCGATACACACACTGCTTAATGTGTCTAACAGACTAAAATTCATATTTCAAGAATCTTGAGTCACCTGAACACTCATGAATTTAAAGAATTACATATCATTACCTAACCTTGGCTGACCCCTCCCCAGAAAGGAATTAATACAAGCCTGAAGTAGAGTTATCATTACCTGGCCATGGATTTCAATCTCCATGACATATATAGGTTGATCAGCTGTGCCATACTGTGCGACCAACTGGAACGTGGCATCTGGCATAAGCTCTGTCAGATGTAGAATCCTATTTTTCACCTTGCGCTTACGTGGCGCACCCTCTCCGTCCTCTCCATCAGCTTCTACGAGAAAAGGAAATTCTTTCATCAGACTTGCATTAACGCATTCAGCAGCAAATTGATTTGCATGAGTTTAAATCACCAACACCTTCCACTTACTTTTTACTTGCTTTGTCAGTTAACTGTTCCTGAGAGGGACCATCTCAAATGGTAGTTTATGCTTAATCTTTCATACTCCATTGCATCACAAGAGACAAAAGGCTATAAATTATTTGCATGTTGACTTGAATCTTTGTGTCTCTGGTTTAAGGATCATTTGTGTGATAAATCGTGGAAAATCTAAAACTTAACCCATCTATAGTTTGCTTAACCAGTTTTCAGATGCAATCCAATGTAACAGAAGACAATGAACTGCATCCTTTTGTTTAATGTTGACGATTGCCAAAATGCAATTAATTTAATTTAAATCAGACAAAAAGTGCTTGCATGCATTCCATTTAAGATGAAGCTGGGGTCTTATCAGCAACACAACAAAATACTTTTCTGAGATGAAAGTGAAGTTAAACCTCTCATCTCTCTGATTATGAAAACTGACTGATAACAAAACATTAGCTAGTGAAACTAAGGTAGGGGGTCATTGCATAATTATGTCACGCCGAAAATGGCAGTTGTGACCCACCCACCTTGTCACGTTTCCCCATATCCACCCACCCACCCCCATAGCGTGACGTATTTATTGTATATTATGAAAAACCATTTTAAACTTACTATGCTCCTTGAGTGCCGTAGCCAAGGTTCCTTTAACATGTCAATGATTATCTAGAAAATTCTTTTTATACATTTTCGAAAATTTATAAAGATTAAATTTTCAATTTTAATTCTAAACTAATTCTGCATGCATATAGGCCTACTTTGGGTAGTGCACGATTAGGCTATAATATTATAGGCAGTCTAGGCCTACTCTAATTTTAATTCAAATCGTATCAAACAGAGATGGATTTATTGTAAAGCAATTAAACAGAATTGAAACAATAGGCATATTGTTGCAATAATTTACCATTGCAATAAGTTTATTAGTGCAGAATAGTAAACTAATAAGAAATTATTAGGCCTGATTCGTTTTGCTGTCAGATGAATGCGCCTAAAGATGCCTTGCAGACAACGAGGTAATAGAAGAACTGTTGCAGTAGAAGATATAATATGAGACTAGTCCTACCTGATAATAACTTCCAGTAGTATTAAAATAGGCCTAGTTAGCCTGTATCTCTGTCAACGAGGTAATAGAAGAACAAGCTCTGCTGTTTGATGACCACACAAATTGATAGGAGCCTATAGGCCTTAGCCCATGTAGACCTGTCACTTATAGGACCTTATTAAATGTTTAAGGATAACGTAAAATTCATAAAAAATTTTAAAACGGTACGTCTCGCTAAGCTTGACCCACTCACACCCATCATGTTTCGTAACGCTCTGAAGGACACCACCCACCCACACTTGAGTGTGACGTAATTATGCAATGACCCCTAGAGTGATCACCATTGAAAAGCCCAAAAGTTTTTGAAATTTGGAAAGCAATTTGACAGAACACCTTGTGGTAGATTGATATAAAATTTGGGTCCATGTAGTTCAGGTAGTCAACATGCCAAGATTACACAAACCTCAACTCAAAACATAGGAAGACGGCAAATAAATTCAATCACTATAGAACTTACAAGTCTTACTTTCTCTTTTTTTGGACTTAGATTAACATCCACTTGGCTGCACAAGTTACTCTCTAGATGTTGAGATTCACAAACAAGCAGACTTTACCTTACCTACCACAACTTAAATTCCTTACTCACACCCACATAAACAGACTCTGGAGTATGTGTGGTCAAAGTTAAAGACTGTTCCAGAAGTTTATAAAATAATACCTCCACTTGAGCCTGCAGTTCCATAACATCTTAAAACTAAGAACGGCGATAGCTCTGTCCACGAGGCACTCTCATTGTTGGAACAGCTGCAGATTTTATTTACAATATAGATCACGTCAAACATTCATCATACACAATTGATGTTATATAGTTGCACTGATTGAGTCTAAACCATGATAACAGGCAATCAACTCTGACAGGTAATGTGAATTCAAACCAGATCATAATGCACCACCACCAATATAAATGAAAAATAAAAGGTCAAGAGCATTCAGCTTGACAATTCCAAGCAATTAATATCTTATCATGTTGTGTCTAAAACAGTAACTTACAGCACCAACACATAAAAATATATCATGATGAAATGACACAATTCATCTTAATAATTATTTGTCTACCATTTACTATATAGATGGATTCAGGTTATTTTCATGCTATTTAGCTTTCGGTAACTTCAAAGTAATTTAATTACTTAGCAAACAAATGACATCCCAAGGTAAGTAACATATTACTAACAATTTATTGAAAACATATTCAGATTTAATCACTGAACTTTTCCTTGAATAATCTGCTAGAAGCACACTTATTTATAACAAAAATTCATTGTGGTTTGATATTAAAAACAGAAATAATCCGGAATATAGATCTATAAATATAAAATCAATTAGTGTGCAATGCACTGTGCGTGTTCGATGGCAATGTTGGCAGCAAAAGGGAAGCGGAATAGCGAATGAAAAAGTTGATATTAAAAGAAGTTGAATGACTGATGATAATGATTTAAGTGCTAATTGCGAAATAAGAAGTTGGAATATTATAGCTGGGACTATAATTACGAAGGGATACGCAGTTAATGAAATTGGGTCATTGACCTAGATATGTCTGGCCACAAGATTACTGCACGTTAGCTAAAAGAACTTGAGCAGCGGATGTGGTTTTACGCCATATACTTCCGTCGGACAATTAGTTCCGTTTTGTTTTGTTGACAAAGCGACTTTAAACGAATTCGAAGGAAGATTTTACGACTGGAGTGGCATTACATTTAAACGAACATTTCGGTGAATATACGGAATCACAACGAAAAAGATAATTTTTTTGCAGCGACCGTTAAGTTTAAAAGTGTGCACGAAAGTACCCGTATCTCACATAAGTACACGTATCTTATGTGCTTTGTGAAAGCCAGCAGCGCACCGTAAGAAACGCGCTCTGATTGGTTGATGCGTTGCAGTTTCATATCCTTCCGTAATAATAGTCCCAGATTATGGGTTAGAATTAGGCAACACGACTATGCTTGGTGATAATTTAGCAACCGGTACCACGATTTAACCACATCCTCACCAACGGAGTCGCAATTCAGCCTTCAAGTAACGGCATAGATGCGCTTTCCGGGACGCTAACTCTAATGCATTAAACGACCCTTACCTGCCAATGTAAGCTCTCCTGTGATTGGCTGTTCGAAACCATTGTATAACGCCAACGAGTATACAACGATTATACATCGCAAGAGGGCACACAAATTAGCCTAGTATACGCCAACGATTATACATCGCAAGAGGGCACACAAATTAGCCTAGTATATTTTAAGTATAAGAATTATTATTTACCTGATTGAGAGACTGTCATTCCATGAGATAATTACAGATAATTAAAACGCAAACACCTGTAAAAGAAGGTGAACAATAATAACTTCCCTTTGTACATGTCTTCAATGATTCTGGCCAAGGTTGTGTCCAGTCCCTTCTCCTGTTGGCTTCTCCTCTCCCTACAACGCTACGCATACTAGGTTAACCTACATTATTTTAAAAAAAGTTTTCTTTGTATTTGTTGGGGTATTTTTGTATATTTTTTAAAAATTCCAAGTCAACATATACACAGTTTCATGTACATTGAATATGGAGAGGAAGGAAGTAGCGGGTGTTTGAAGAGTATACTAATTCTTTATGACAATCACGATAAGAATTATTATTATCGTGATTGTCATAAAGTAGGCCCTGGGACTATATTATTACTGACATAGTCCCAGGTAGGCCTACAGTCTGCAACTCCTGCGCATTGGTCTTGACTCAATGACCCTTATTAAAAGCCGTGTGTCCGAAAACTAGTTGATCAACAGATCATAACAACGTGCAGGTTAAAGAGGGGAGGGGTCGTGCGCCAATTAAGGGATGCCAGGCAGGGTCATCCGATATCCAAGGCCAACTCCCTGCGCATAGTCTTCAGGGTTCGAATGTGGGCCAAAGACAGCGAGTTACCCAGGGATTGCACCCACCACCCCTACCCCCCCCCGTCTAGACGATTTATAACACCCGACCGCGGCAAATTTCAGCCGTCATTTGCATATGGGGGGAGGTATAGGCCTACGATGCCGATTTGCCTTCAAATTTGTTGACGCTCAGCATTTGAGCTTTGTCGCCATTGGCAGGAATGATCTAGCTGTGCGGTTGCGGGTTCGTAGCCAGCCGTTTGGAGCACGTGATTAACCCATAGGTGGCAAAGGGGGTTTCTTTCATAGCTGGTCACGGTCAGTCAAAACAAACCATTCCAGCGAAGAAGTCAGATCTTACAATTTCAAGAACTTCAAGAAGAAGAAGAAGAAGAAGAAGAAGAAGAGGAGGACATGGAGAAGGCGTTGGAGAATTGGACCGTGCAAGAAATTGCTCTGCTCATACAGCGCAATCTGACCAGAGGTAGGCAATCTGATCTATTATAGGCAACCTTATGAGCGTTATGAACTATTAATGGTCGTTAACGAGTATGCGTAGGCCTAAGTTTAGTTTGATTGCGTGCATAGGCGTAATTTGTGGGGTACAAGAGGTACATGTACCCCCACTTTTTGAAGTGAGGTACATGTACCTCTCAATAAAACGTCATTCCATATTGTTTAATTGCATCTTTTGGGGCTTTCTGATGTAGAATATGCCACGAAAGAAGCAATTTTATTATACCCAACTTATTATACCAAAGTAAATTTGGAGAATAAAATTGTACCCCCACTTTCCAGACCAAAGTTACGCCGTTGATTGCATGAGCTTTAGATTTGTTCAAGGGGTATCTGCCCGAATCGTCGAAACCCGAATTGCCGAGACGTGCCGAAATCCAATTTCCGCCGATTTGCCGAAACGGGTTTTCTAGTAGGAAACCGATTTGTTGATAACTATTTCAGTTGTTTAACTAACCCTAAGCGACATATTACGCATTATGGATTACATCTGTCATTAAAAACAGTCAGGAGAGGCGGGTTCTTTTATAAAAGTTT
>JAQFXW010000204.1:0-21957 GCA_034693945.1 Dendrobaena attemsi | reverse complement strand
GAAGGGATGGGAGAATATTTTTGAGGGGGGAAAACGGGAAGTCATGAGTTTTTGAGCCCGGCTGCTTGGGGGGGGGATAGAAGCCCCTGCGTAGAAGTCAAGGGCGATCTAGTCTTAATTATTAATTTATGATCTACAAAGCTGACAACCACGTTACTTTCTACATAGTGCAGTCTATAGGCCTAGGCCTAATTACCGTGCTATTGAAACAAGTGTTGGCATTTTCCCGATTTTTTGGGAGAGCATAGGCTAGGCTTCCAATTACTTGTAGTTGTTAGGCCTAGGGGACTATAACCCCTTATAGGGCCTACTATTGTTACGAGTTCTGAAACTGTTCTTTTCCGTCGGGCTAAGTTGGTTGGGTCATTTATACCAGCGCAACATAAATGTACTGACTTAGTTAATAAATTTAACTCTAAATCTTATGTCTTCTAAATTCTCGACTTGAGTAGGCCTATGACCCTAAATTCAGCATTTTGATTTGATGGTAAATAACCTTGGTCTCTATAATGTAGTGTTTATGTCATGATTTACATTTACTATCACAGCATGGTAATTCATCTGGGGAAATGACGGCGACAAATCAATACTAGTAGACCACTAGACCCTATTGTTAGGCCCTACTACTGTAATTTACGCTCTGTCGAGAGATCAGTTATTGCCTTGACATCGAGACGCACCGAAATTTGGCGTAAGTCGCCGGGCAGGCGGACGACGACAATTGTGAACGGGTGCGTGCTTCGGTCATGCGGATGAATACAGTGAGAGGGTCATGTGTGGTTAAATGGCCGCAACTGATGGAAACGAATGTAATGTGTTTCTGATTTAGACTGGAAACCGTTCGGATAATCGCCTTAAATAACGACTCAGACTCCGACAGTCGGAGATAATTCGTCTCAAAGATGGATTCTTTGTTTCCGATGAACACACAGTCGGACGATTTCATGAACTGTCTGGATTTTGGAGAGGCTAATGTGACCGACGAGGTGAGAGGATCCCCATGTTAATCGAAAGAAGACATGTGCCATATGTTCATAGTTCATGTGCTGTAGGGTCCAAATACAGAACTGCTGTCATTGTTCTGTTCTTTGTTGTATAAGTTAGACTAATGTACATTTTCTTTAAGAGAGCTGGATTCTATGATGCAATAAAGAACTATATTTGAGGTCTTGGTAAAAACCTGTGTGAAGACTTTGCTTAAACTCATTTAAATCAATTCATGACTGAACACGGAAGGAACCAACATTTCCTTGAGTTAGCATAATCCAATGTAGCGAAATGAATTATCATGGACAGGATACACTTTAAACAATGGTGCGTGGTGGCATATTTCTAAATAACAATTGCTCGAGGTGCTCGGCATGTTAACGCCGACACACCTCTGGGCTGTAGTCAGGACTACCTTTGTAGTAGTAGTGAACTTGACGAGGCAGTATAGAAATATATGAATAAATAGACGATTGGACGTCTAAGTATTAATATTCATTTCTTTATTTATTCACACATTTCTACACTGCCCCTTCAAGTCCACTACTTCTACTCAGAGGTGGTCCCGACTACAGCCTGTAGGTGTTTCGAAGTTTAGGCTAGACACCGAAGCGCCACAAGCAATTGTGAGTGAAGGACTTGTTCAAGGTGCCTACGTTTGGCTTGGGTCTGAATCGAATCAACGACCCTTCAGACAGAAGGTGGTGACTATCACACTGCGCCTCTACCCCAACACACAATAGCCAGTAGCCAGGTTATAAAAGGTCATTTAATACTCACAGCCTGCTGCACTTGTTTGTAAAACTTCCTTTCTCTGGCCATCATCATGTGGTGGCATTTTCAGTAATTTCACAGATTAATGCTATTTCTAAAGGACATACCAGTATATCATATTCTGACTTACCATTATCAGCATTCGTAAAGTCATCACATTTCCTTTGCTGTCAATTTTGTCAAGTTTATGATTCACAATCCTGCTGTTTTTACAACCAACATTTCCATCCTTCTTGCATGCTTTTTATTGTTTTAATGTCTTGTGTTATGCTTGTTCTTGGATAGATCAATAAAAGCTCATGTTATGTTATGTTATGTTAATTCCACTTATGTTTTACTAGATACCATTATTTTCATTTGCCATTCATTCCACTTCTAGTTTTATTATACAATGTCATTCCTGATCCCACTTCTGTTTCACCAGCAATGTCTTCTTCCCTCATTCTAGTCACTTCTAGTCAGTGGCATATCTAGGGTCTTCTGCGCCCAGGAACAAACCCGAAATGTGATCCCAAAAAATCTGATAACCTTTTTAGTCGTCACTTACATTTTCTTAAATTTGCGCCCTTTTCCATCCAAAATAACCTGATGACCTTCTTTTACTCACACTCTTTGCGCCCCCATCTGCACCCCTCACCACATACTTATGACACTGCTTACTCAAAGAATTGTGCTAAACTGGGAGATTACTACATGTTTGAGTATGAATGAAATTTTGAAAGGGGTAGTCAATGGCCAGGTAGAGATAATCTCAGAATCTTCATACTTTTAAAACACAGTGGCAATCAAGAAGCTAGTATCCTTCACATGCCTTGTATAGTTTGAATGCAATCTAAGAGTTGATTAGTTGCTTAATCAATAGTTTCATTTGTTGAGTCTGCAGTTGAATTTAATATCGATCATGTGCTCCAGTTTGAGGAAATATAAATTTAGCATTACTGCATGCAAGAAGCTGAGTGAAAAATTTGTAGTTTTTTTAATGCTCAAGGGTTTATCATACTCAGTTGTAAAATGAGAACCTTTTTGACTTTGAAAGAGAATCTGATAAATTCTTTAGAATGAAAACTGAGTAGCTCCTACTGATTGTTTCAAAGGGGCTTTCAAAAATAATTTCTATATGGGCTTTTAAATTCGATTGAAGTGCTAAGAATGTTGTTCACAGAATTCACATCTGAGTTGGGTGCTATGCCTATAATGCCCTATATGTCTATATGGGCTTTTAAATTCGATTGAAGTGCTAAGAATGTTGTTCACAGAATTCACGTCTGAGTTGGGTGCTATGCCTATATGCCATTGCCCTTTGTGGACAGTTGCAAATGCCTTCGAGGGCTGCATTTGAATCCTGTGCCAGAGGAATTTGACCAAATGCTGATTTATATAGTCCCAGAATTTATTACAATAATTCTTTCATTTATTATGTGCCAGCATTCATGTTCAACGTTTTTTTTTGTTACAGTAATTTTCCATGCATTTTCTTACCAGACTAAGTAGCGAAGAGCTCCTTTAAGTCCTTATGTTACCTTATCGACATTTTTTCATGTATAATATATATTCGTTTATTGAAAACACATGCTGACAAACTGCAGCAAGTTACAGGTCACAAGAGAAGTAATCACTGTGAAGGAATAAAAGAGGGTGAAAACTAAAATATGTAGAACCATGTATTGCATCGTTCTTGATAGCATCATCATATTAACTGACAGTCTGACATAGTATGGAAAATTTAAGTGTTAGTTACTTATTATTTAACATATATATCTAAGTTAAATTTCTGAAATTTCGTTTAGATCTTTAAAGCATAGTCTGGCTTTAAAATTCAGCAAGCAGGTGAAGATGTCAAGATGTTCTTAATTAAGATGTTCTTCACTCACAATTGCTCGTTGCGCTTCGGTGTGTAAACTCCGACACACCTCCGGGCTGTAGTCGGGACCGCCTCTGAGTAGTAGGAGACTTGAAGGGGCGGTATAGAAATGTGTGAATAAATAAATAAATGTCACATTTTCATTCTTTATTTTTGGAAATTCATTTATGTCCCATTGTCCGTCTAGTGACTTGTATTCTTTTCTGTAACTTGGATGATTCAGATGTGGTTGCCACAGGACCTGTTCACATACCAGCCATTGTTGAACGACTGCATGCTATCCGGGGAAAAGAAAGTTCCGGTTGTTCTGAGTGCAAAAGATGTCATGCTGTCTGCATGTGGGCAGACTACACATGAACAGTTTTTGGCCTTTATTAAGGATGAAGGTGAGGTCATGAGAACTTTTCTTTAACCTATTTCGCTACTTGTAGTGGTTCTCAAGTATTCTCAGAACAATCAGATATGCTGACTAGCTGACATACTGTGTGAAGTTTGGCCTCTCTTCAAGTAGAGAAACGTATGGTTCTGCACCTTTCCCATGACAGATCATGCTTATTGTTTGCTTTACTTGTCACAATTTGTCATTAATTAGCATAAAATTATGATTGATAATACAGTTGCAATAACATACAAAGTTTCAGAAGTGACTATTGGCATGATTATAATTATATCAGTATACAGTACTAGTATATTAGTGTATATCAGTACATAATATATATATATATAATATATATATACATATGTCTGTATACATTTGCACATACATATGTATAGTGTATAGTTGTAATAATTTCTTTTGACATTAATAGAGTAATAAAAAGCTAATAATGTTGATAATAGTATTAATTTTTTAATTACCAACACTTATTTTCCAAACCCAAGCGTTTCATATTGAAAATAGGTCTTAATTGAATTTAAAATATCTCCTATAAAAAGTGTCTGATTTTAGAATTTGATCAAGACATTTTTCCACTTGTGGATCCCAACGTGGCGATGACGCTCGACAAGGAGAGAGAAACATTAAGAGCAGACGAACCGGCCATAACGGAGGTCGTGATGACAGAAGCTGCCTTTCCCTGTGGAACGGAAACGGAGGAGTGTATGGTCGAAGATAGCAAACCCGTCTGTGTGGTTCCAACGATTCCAACCAGCTCGCAGAACACACATTATGTTCTGACGTACAGACCAGCTAAACATTCTATCTTAAAACCACAGACGGTGGCACCCGCTTTGCAGACGACTATTGAGGCTTCGGAGAAGTTAAAGCAGCCACTACCCAACGTGCAGAAAGTACAGATACGACTGATGCCTCAAGTATCTAACAGAACTCACGGACCCGCTAGATCTCCTTCAGGTGATTATCACTCTTGAAATCATATGTCATCTCATTCCGTCAGAGTTGGTGCTAACCTAATGTAAAATAGAGATTTCTCTTGTGCAGTAGTTGTCTAATTTTTGTCCTCACCATTAGTATATTGAGTTTCTTTCTTGAAAACAGATTTTAGAGTTTGATCAGAAGGTGAAGAGTAACAAAGCACTTTTAAAATCTGTGTACACCTTCCGTAGTGAGGGACGACCCATCTAGTATGTACACATGAAGGGGGGAGTCAACCCAAAAGTGTAATATTATTCTTGAGGCACTCTGATAATGTATGCATGTATGGAAAACAGGGGAGGGAGAACCTCCTTAATAATTTGTTTATATTGTCCTGCAGAGGATCCCAATTTTGTTTGTCAGCTATCAGACAAGTATAGGAGAGATGCCACTTTATCTCTGATTGATTGTTTCTGCTTGGATTCTGGGGTATACTTATTGGGAGAGGGATGACAGTAATGATCCTTTCAACATTTGCTGATGATGCTAAATACCTTATGCTGTACCAGCTTACTAGACTTTTATTTGCCAAACAAAAACCTCTGAGATTGCACAGACATTTTCTTATAGTGTATGAGCTGGTCAGATTGTTGATGTTATTAGGCAAGCTAACATCTATGTTTAGGCTAAAGTGAACTATTAGCTGACTTTGCTTTCAGTTTGCATGCTTTAGATTCCAGATATGATTCCATTAATTTTCCAGCTTTGCTGTTAGTACCAGTTTTCATCTGCTGCATCTTAACACATTGGCCACCACGTATGAGTTGACTCGTAGTTATTTTTATGCATTCAGGTTGAACCTTTGGTGGCCAATGTGTCAAACGTAATTAATTGTTTATAGTTTAAATAAATTCTAAGCATCATTACATTTTGAGTGTTTGATTATGTAGAGTGTTCTGTGACTAAGTTCTCTCTGCTTTGTCCATTTTCTTCAGGATTCTATTTGCTGCAAAACCGCTGATACAATTCCACTGTTTGCACTGCCTCCTTTGTTTGCTAAGTCCAAGAACCTCTTATTGAGAATTCAAGACTTATGATAACAAACCCTGAAGAGGCAAAGAGCTTTTATAGATATTTAATGGCAAACTCATTTTATCATGATGTATGGAATGTATATACGTGCATTGGCATATTGAGATGAGAAAGATTTTTTTTACAATTACTAATGGCTTAATAGAACAACCCAAATATAAAATTAATATTAAAATCATTTGCGTTATAATTGAGTTATGTATTTAGCAGATTGTAACTGAAGTATGATTTGACACAGGTCTGCTCTTTCCGAGCTCTGTGTACATCTGCATCTTTTGTTTTAGAGAGTAATGGCATGAAAAGTCTTCCATTGTCACCTCCGAACAGCGACAGCGATGGCAGCCTGAGTCCGATGAGGCCAGACAGGCCTAGTATCCCCACACAGACGCACTTGTCACAGAACGGAACTACACAAAAGCCAAAGATTACTACATCGTTGCTCTCAAGCTCTGTGAGTTATTCATGCATTTCAGATTCAGGCGCCTTTTTAAAATTGGGAATGTCTGCTCTTGTGTTTCCTGTTTTATCCGTCGTCCATCACCATTAGAGCATGGTTGATTACCTTGTGGTCAGTACAGAAAGTTGAACGCAAGGAATAATAATAAATCGTGGCATATCATGGATTGTTTCCTTAGGTTGGGACAAGGACTGAATTTGACTTTATAATATAGAAAGTGCTGTCACTGGTGTTATAATACGATGGCTTAATAAAAGTGATAAAAGTTGTTGTTTAGAATAGTGTGTCTTTATAAAGCTATTTGAGAAATTGATGCATGTGTTTGGATTGACTTTGGAAATTGTTGTAGTACATGTCTTCAATCATGTCTTATTCAATTTTCTTAAGAAACTGTTGCTGTTCAAATCTTCTCTGTGGTAGTCAATAGTTATGTTAACTTTTATTGACTGGCTGTGTTTCCCATCAGATGCCATCATCCGGGCTGATAATCTTGTCTGAAGAAGAGGAACGCACCCTCATATCAGAAGGGTATCCAGTTCCTACAAAATGGCCACTCACCAAGCAGGAAGAAAAAATCCTGAAAAAGATTCAGCGTAAAATTAAAAATAAGGTAGGTAGCAAATATTGATTTGCACCAGAGTGTGGCAACTCTTTACTATTTTAAAAATTGATGAGTTAACATGTGTCCAACTGTAAGTATAGATATATCATCATATTACTGTACAATAACCATTTTGATTTACTCATGGATGAGAAATTATTTATCAGTTTCATCTTGTAGTCATTGCTTATTGCATTTTTTAACATCTATGTTTATCTTGCATCTTTGTACAGGGTACACATTGAAGCACAGTTTTACTGTGAAGAGATTGTGTTGTGCGTGTTTGAACAGCACTCTGATTGAAGTTTCATACTGTCACCTTTATTTGATGTAGCTCGTTGTTCTTTGCTATATCATTGTAATAAAGTTTGCTTGCATTTGATTATTTGAACGTCTTTATTTGCTTTAGGTGTCGGCACAAGAAAGCAGAAGAAAAAAGAAGGACTACATAGATAACCTAGAAAAAAGGTTGCTTGACAAGATCCAAATAATTTTATGGGATTAGTATTTCAATGGTATGGCGTCGTTTCCTAGGTTGTAGATTGTAGAATAGTAAGTGTCTGTGCTTAAGTGATTATTGCTTCAATGACTTCAATGTTGGATAAGAACATACCAGCAAATGTAGATATGGTATCATCTGCACTTTTACTAGCAGTTTTTGGATATGTTTCTTTGACTGATGGGTAAAGTTGTGCAGGTTCTAGTTTCTGCTACCAAGGGATATTTGCTGTTAAACAAGTGATGATATGAACACTGAGATATTAGTTTTGCGGCTGTTTAAGCGCTTAAAAACTACATAAACTAGGTTGAGATTTAGCTTTGGTTTCATTTGGCAAAGTTTTTCTTGAGAGATTTATATTTGTTCTGTTGAATTTACAGGCTTGAAGCCAGCAATCAGGAGAACACTAGTCTCAAGAAGAAGGTCGAGAAACTGGAACATGGCAACAGGTGTGGCAACTGAAACATTAATACTTTATTGGATGCAGGGGTGTATTCACTGGATGAATTGTTGTAATGAAGTGAATGGATGGTAGATCAAGTGCTATAAACGTGTCGGATTTCTGAGAGAAAGATTTCTCGTACAGCTAAGAATCATTACTGCCAACTGCATTATTTATTATAATTTTCTTATATTATGCTGGTGTCACATTCATGAGCAAATAAATAACCTGTAGACTTTCAGGTTTATCTAGTGCATTGCTGTGAGTTTGTCATGTCAATCTTTTTTGCATCTAATTGCACACCTGTCTGATATGTTTCACATGTCTTGTTAAATTCCCTAACACATTGACTGCGGCTGCAATTATTGGCCAGGCGCGACTGATATTTAGGCCCAATAGGCCAGAAACCCAACATATAGAAATAGTATATTTTTTACATGATTTCATTCGAAGAACCAAATAAACTGATCCTAGCATGAGATTGTTGTGACAATTTGTGATGTCTAGAAATCAAGCTAAGTGCAGATTTATTTGAAACATGGTAATGGTTTAAGAATAACTCGAGCAAAGTCTTACCTGCACCTCATTGTAGTGGGAGGTGAACAGACAAGTAGGGGATTGTCTGAGACTGCATTGACCCTAGGTGATTACTTAGGGCACTATACGAGGTGGACAGGCTCACCAGGCAGTGCAGCCATCTGAAAGTGCTCTCGAACGATGGAGGCAGGACTGGCAGGTGTTAGACGGCGAAAGAGGCCGATAGGCTTGTATACTCTGCCAGGAGAGGATTGGTTACCAATCAATCAATCGCAATTTGTATAGCGCCCCTTCAAGATTCCTACTCGTTACCACCCGGCGACAAGACCAAGAAACCTCAATATGAAATGCCATGACGAAAGGGAGCGATATAATAAGAAATATGGGTCTAAGTACGATACAAAATGTACACATGTAGGCCTATTACATGGTCTGTGAGGATACCGTCCTACATCTTTATAGTATTAGCCTGTATGCTAAACCTTTTCTGTTTCAAGCAAATCACCTCAATATTATCCGCTATATTTACCACAAATAACTTCTTTCAACTTGTTATAGTGACTGTAAATGGCTGATCATTATTATTATCTACCACAAAGCGCTTATATACAAATGGCCGACAAGCCTGTCATCACAACAGGTGCGTTATTTTGTGTTCATTAGATAGTGCCAAAATTTTCACAAATAACCCTACATGCATTTGTTAGGTAGCAGCACATGTCCACTGTTACTAATAAGCAGCAGGAGTCATTACTTGGATGCTGAACTAGCGCTGAACAGCAGATACCATACTCGCCTGTAGCCTCTGAGCTTACCCACTCAGTCAATGTGTTAAGGGAAAGGAAACTCCTATGAACTTCAGAAAATTAATCCAAGCCAAGCAGAATAGTTTTTCAAGTGCTGCCAATAGAATTAAATCAGTCTTTGATACCTTGGTGTAAAACGTGGTTTTTTCTCTTGAATGTGCTGCAATCTTCCAATAATGACCATGAAATTTGATTCTGACTGCTGATGAACAAATGAGGGATATCAAAATGTAATGTATTTTGTTTCTGTCATAGGGTCCTCATGTCACAGATTGACCAGCTAAAGAGGGCCGTACAGTCCGTGTCAGCACAGACTTCGACTTACGTCATGGTCAGGAATATTTTTAGTATACTTCGTAAACTTTACAGTAGTTACATTAAGTTGACATTTTACAATGTTGTTAAAGGTTTTTTTAAAAGTTCTTTCAATAGAGTATGCAGAGGATAATACTGTAAAAGGTTCGTTTATGCCTTTTGCTGACTTGACTGCAAAAGACATCAAATGGCAGTTAAAGGCAATTCCTTTTTTGTGGTCATACACAGACAGACATTCGTTTTAAAGTTGATGGGCTTCACATTTCATCACAAAGGAGTCTGTTACTGGGTTTAAAGTATTGTGTACACCATTTGGATGAAAAGTAGTGAATAGAATTGGGCTGAACGTCCGTTTCTATTGTCTGTTATTCATGTATGGCACTGTATGCTCTATTTTGAGTACGGTCTTTCGTTGTACTGTACAAATGTCCCGTTATAGTATTGTATAAGTTAACTATGCATGTGTTGACAATACTCTGACGATGCATTCTTACTTTTAAGTGGATGATGTTTGATTTTGTAGGTGTTTGTTTTGTTCTTTGCCGTTTTTCTTGGTGCGTGGACTCCTTTGACGTCTCTGCGTTTCTCTCCTGGTTCTACATCGGTCGAGATTGTGAACCAGCGAGTTGGACAGTCGTTTCCCTCAGGACCGCTACCATCTGGTCAACAGGTCTCGGAGACCAGTGACTACAAGACTCCAAGCAGTGAGTATTCATCATGTGGAAGCATCTTCTTTGATATGATTCTTTCGACATTGTAAGATTCTGAGTCAGTTATTCATTTGTGGCACTCCTATGCTGATCTTTGCTTACCAAATGTGCAAATATTCAGACGTTGTGTAAGTTTCTGCAGCTATGGTGCTCAACTGGCAATACCAGGATGTAAATAAAGCAAACAGACAATGTGTGTTATAAGCAGACTTACTGGTGCTGTAAAGAATTGTAAACATATCTCTGCAGCAGAAGAGAACAGTATAACTGTACCTGGAGATGCCTGTGCAGTTTTGTACCCACAGAAAGTTTGAGATGTAATGTCAAGGGCGCACTCCTGAAAAAATAAGCTGCTTCTTTGACCTTGGCATGTTCAAAACATTACCACTTTCAAGGTTCAAATGCTCCCAAAGAAGGAGATTTGCATATCAACCGGATTGTGAAGTGATCGTTGAAAGAGTACATTGGTGCATTCCAGACATACCAAACCAGCAATCACAAATACAGTTGCCTGACTGCAGGTTCAAATTTTCTGTAGTGGAACATATGGAAAAAGACTGATATTAGCATATTATTATTATAATTATGTTGTATTTATTAGTCACATATGTTTATTCAATATATTGACAACAAATGCAGAAGGGCAATGTGGTGAGACAGGCAGCCACTGCATTTCATGTCACAGACTATGTATGAAAATTGCAAAGCACATCACAGATAAATGAATATAACATCTGCAATTCTGCATCTTTAACATTAATTTTTATTTTTCACATTCACACTTTAACTTTTATTTTAATTAATACAATATTTTACACTTAGGGTTAAGAGCTTAAATTCTGTAATATATCTGGCTGAGGCAATATTGAGGATTTAAAGTGTGTGGCATGCAAACTTGCAGAGGTTAACAATAGTGTTCAGGGTAGGGTCTTGGATTTTGTAGATCTTCTGGTAGATATGTGAAATAGGCAATCCTTCTTATGCGTTAGCAGTAGACTACCTGCTGAGCAGATAGTATATGGAGGGATGATGATGCACTTGCTCATTGGTTGTTTTACTCTTGTCTCCTCTGAGCGAGTGCAGTACATGCTATCTTGCAGAGTAAATGGCTCAAGAACTCAGAATAGTTATGTCTGATCTGCAAGTTTGGATAAGGACTTCGTTCTAATCTTTTTAGCGCTGCTTAATGCTTATCCTTCACAGTGTACTCTAAATCACAAGTGACCTTTCCGAGGTCTCACTGGTTCTTTTAATCGATTGTGGTTGTGATGTGCTTAGACATGATGATGCCATATACTTGATGTGTGACAGCAGTTTTCTGAGTAACTTACAAATAGAATTTTTCTCATCTAGAAATTCAGTACATTATTCATTCATGATTCATGAAGCATGTCCTTCAGGGGCATTGCATGTGCAGCAACTCTTCTCTAAATTTTTTTCATTCAAATAATGCAGTACACTTGTGGACAAATTGAACAATATCATGAATAGCTAGTTATAAGTAATAACAGATGTTACTCATTATCATGAATCGAACTGATGTTGACGTGAGGCATCTGCTTTTGTTTCTAGTGAAATCACGTACGCTGTTGTCCGTTGCTGAAGACATGGAAGACGCAAACGATGCGTTGCCATCTGCAACCTGCTTTGGTGGAGTACTGAGCTGGTTGCACTTTGGGTCCAAAGCGAAACACCATGAGCAGCAGTCAGACAGCCTTCCCGTAGCTCCAATGCGTGTTGAGGTGAAAGGTGAGAGTTCGGTTGGAAGGTCACTGGAAAATCAGACACAGTGGAAGGCAAGTGGTGAGCAGATACCTGCTGGTGTTGACATGATCTACACATCGGATTTTATCACAGTTCCTGCGTCGGAGAGTTAACTGTAGAGAATCGTTCGGTTTGCTTTTGTTGTAAGGTTATCTGTACAGAAGGTATAAATATTTCAATTTCACGAGTGCCTTGTGAACCGAAGTGGGAACAAGCGGCACATCACGAAGAGTGATGCGTTTAGTCATTCAGTTAGCCAGCAAATGAGGCGCTCGACAATCTGTCAAGAACAATGCATAGCTCAAGTTCTGCTACGCGATGCTGAAGTTGAGAAATGCGCAGTTATGCAGAGCATAAAGATTTTGATGATTTACTCAAATGCAGTTGTGTGATGAGGTTTTTGCTAACAGGTTGGCTGGCTAAAAGCAACCTGATGACTGCGAATTTCCTGGACATTAATTAATAGGTAACGTCCTGCCTCGATATGCACAATTTCTCATCAATATTGAAAATCACTTGGTAAACTATTTACTCATTTGAAATTGTAAAAGATCCGCATAGTGATTAGTTGATAGTGAAGTGACAGTTAGATGGGTAGACCACAAAACCAGAAACACGGTGGAGGAGAGTAAAACAGTATAAAAACAGGCGACTGGTAGAATGAAGTGAGAGGTTGATTGACGGCCAAAGATGAAGGACTGGAACGTCAACTCCATGGTGACGGCGCAAAAAGTCAACTGGTATTTCAAAAGACGTTATGACGGAAGGCGCACGGCCCTGCTGCAGGTGAAGTCATGCAGTGTTAAGTTGAATGGATGTTTGTGCCACCATCAAAAGCTGTTTTCTAACGAATGATCGGGTTATGCGAGATCAGAACGATTGTCATATGGTTTGTATGTATCGTGCCTGTCTAACGGTCTGTGTTATGTTGAGGATTTAAAACCTGGGCCGGACACAATCCGATTGACATTCATTTCATATTTGTGTTGTGTTGGGCGATGGACAGTGCGAGTGGCTTTAAATAGCAGGTCTAAGAAGATGGTTTGCGACTCGAATATTGCTTACGGTTGAACAGCTGTTCTTGGAAATCATTGATAAATTACAGGACTACCTCTGTTTTGTTATGGCAGATGGTGATGGCATAACCTTTTTCTGCAGCGTCTTGATTTTGAGTCCATTTGCATCATGTAAAATTTCATTTTGAACCCCATACAATCTACAAGGACACTGCCCAGTTGTTTGCTTTCAGTACTGAGCACCTTTTGAGCCTAGTCACAGTTGAATTTAGATGACAATTGTAATGGTTTTTAAGGAACCACAGAAAAACAGAGTATGTCATAGATATGCAGAGTGCAGACACTTCAATGAACATGGCTGGAAAAAAGAGTAATCTCTTCCAGTGAGAATTTATTGTCGGTGTTTTCATTATTGCCGAGTTTGCTAAGGCACAAGTGGAGCACAAATCTTGAAATGAATTCTGCACTGGCATACATGAATGGAAAGTGAAATTTTCTGCTATTTGTGCAGTTATGTAATTGTCAGTCTTTTGCTGTTTGTTTAGTTTGTTTTAACTGGAAATGCAAAACACAGCTACATAACATATTTTGTAGTCGCTGCATATCATTCTGACTTGCATATCATAAATTAGTGGATCCTTTGGTGCTGAAAGATTAAATAACAAATGGCAAGGAATTGCTTCATTTCTGCACTATTATTACCCAAATGATCTTATTTGCCATAATTGTACTCTAATTCAAATTGAATGATTGTTCTAATGAACATGATAAACAGTTGATTATGCTTGAGTCTGCCATAGCCTTGAAATGCAGTGTATATTCACTTCTCTATATGTTTTCTGTTATAGATTATGGACAAATCTGCATTCATTTAGAGTTGTAGACTGTAGGGTTGTACATACACCAGAAGAGCGGTTATGCAAAAGTTCTTCGAGATTTATCTGTGCACTGCCTACATGTATGCCATTATTCTGTGCATATGCACTTATTTATAGTTAGGGTGCTCTATACTAATAATTTTGGTTATTAGATGTCTGTACTTACTTTACGATAATAATTTTAAGCCTCGAAGGGTTTATATAATTCTGTTTGGCAGTGGTTTTTCTGTGGTTCGTATTTAGAATAGGTCACAAGGTTAGAATCAATTTGGTGATGGAAAGTGTGTCACTTATCACAAAGGTTACTTGGCAAACGATGTCTTGTACTTTGTTTGAGCACATTTTGGTCAACACTTGATGTACGGCTGTATCGTGCTTTGAAGTTACTGAACGATGTTGTCTGGATTAAAACAAGCCTTCCTCTGCAGAATGTTGATTGTACTATAGAAAAATGCATGTCGTGTATTCTTTGTGGTTCATTAAGTATTAGACGAGATGGGCACATAGGGAAACTGTTGCATGATTTGTAAATAAAATGTTGTACAAAGAAAATTTGTTGTATGTTTGAAATGCAAGCTTCCATCTTCGTACTTGTTCTGTCTTTAATTTTGTGCAGTTTGAATGCTGCATACGTTCACTTTAAATAAAATTTAACTTCTGCTTTAAACATTGTATTTAGTTATTTATAATTTATATATATACATGTAGCATTAATTTGTATAATACATGTGCAATGTGTATGTTGAATATTTGCATATGCTCCCAACTATTATCTAGGTACAGTTATTCGTATGATAATTATGCATCTAATGTTGTTTTAGAAAGATAAGTAAATAATATATAAACATATTATTTGCAAATATCATTTGTATATGCAAACATGTTAGGGACATTAATGCAACCACAGTGCATGTTATATATATTTGCCTCCACGTGTTGAATATATATATATCACATACATTTATACTACTAAAGTGAATTATTGTATAATTTAGATAATTTTTGGTTTTCAGTCGTCTTAAGTTGAGCAACAACTTAAATGTTGTGTCCAATTATTATAGTGAAGGATGGGTTTGTGTGTTTCTTTGTGACATTTTGCTTAGCCGCTGGTATTTGGTGAAATTTGATGTTTTTTGCTCTGTTACTTAACGTACTTATGTGGCATATTTACTCATGGACATGTATTCTCGTTTAATTATTGTTACGGCTGTTATCTCGTACTTATGGTGACATGATGCTTTTATTAGTTTATTTTTAATATATATTTAAAGAGGTGTAGATAACTGTTGAATATTTAATTCTATTAAATAGAATTAGAGTAAAATAAAACCTTTTTGCAGCCATCTCCTCACTTGCCGATGTGCAAATATTCTAAAGCCACCATTCACTTGTCAATGGCTTTATCAACTCAAAGCCCGACACTTAAGAGACTGATACACTCTTTTGTCTGTTATATTTGTTTATTGAGAAAACAGGCTGTCAAACCGCCGCAAGTTGCAGAGTTTACGAGTTAAAAATAAATGTTTTTTGTTAGTGGTAAGCAAATGTAATTCAATTGTAGGGAGATGGGCATTACCTAAGCAATATATTATAAGAGGACTTGAAATACATAGTTATGGTCATCTTTGGCCGATAGTAGAAAATTGTTACTCTGATCTGTACATCGACCAAGCTCTTTTTTTGGCTGTCCATTTATTTGTACGCTAGTATGTGAGTAACCGTCTGATAGATCAGTCAATAACCAAGTCATTACCTTGGCCCATAGCCAAAGATCCTGGACAATGGGATGGTATAAATGGTATAGGAGTGTCTATTTAATATGTACACTTCTGACGGAGGGGTTAACCCAAATTCATGTGTATTTTGAGCTCGACTGAGAACGTAGTAAGACTACGATTGGAGGAGAGTGAAATCTTGATATTTTGCCTCTATTGAAATCAGTTTTCCAGCTGTTAGACAAGTACTCTCGGAGAGGAATAGAAATGTGGGATAGGCGTCAACTGGCATTTGAGTCTAGTGGATGCTATAAACAAACTTTTTGAACAGTTTCTGACAGTATGTTGGCCAGACATTGCCAGCTGTCCTATAAGTTACCTCTGTGTAGCCCAACTCAAAGCTCAAACTGCCCATCAAGAATACAATACAGCCTGCTAGACAAATCCGTTCAAGCCATTTTTATAATAATTGATGGAGCATAAGCCACATCAACACGGCATTCTCTTAATAAAAAAAACTGCAAGCTCCTTAAGATGCCATCCTTCTGCCCAGAAACATTTCAGTCAGAAACACTAAATTAATAGAAGAACATTTATACCCACTAGCCACCAAATCTGCTAAATATTGAAATTGTAGCAATAAACGGAGCAGAGGTTTTTAAAGTAATGTAGAAACATCAACACCACATTTTAATGATCCGAATAACAAAATAACAACAGCAATTACTTGAAATAAAAAATTGGGAATGTTAATCAAAACAGCAGTTTCTATGCAGATCATACATGCATTAACTGTAACAGAAAAATGCTAATAATATAAGAGCCCTGGAAATAATGCAAACTTGCAAAACCATCTTTTAAATCGAATTTAAGATATTCTGATGCACAGTTCAAGCAGGCAACAAAAAGCAAAACATGTGTATAATCAGTTTTTTTTTTATCTGTATAAAGAAGTTCATTTATTCATTATCAGATTTATATAGCCCCCCGTAAAGGCAACTACTCAGAAGCGCTCCCAACCCCTGTACAACTAAAAATTGAAAACTGACAAGCTACAATAAAAACAAATACTGAAATATCGTGGATAAATAATACAAGTCTTATCAAAAGAGTTCTGCAGTACACAAGTAATTAGTCAAGTGTAGAAAACCCAACGAAGATGAAGTGCAACAATAAAGCATATCAAATGATGGGTACGTCATCCTCCAGCGAGTGGCATTACCATTTTACCCAGCTTCTCTACTGCTTCGATGCTTCGTCCTCTACGGCTCGGGAGGATGTCTTGTGGTTCGTAAATGCATTCTGGGCCACTGCATCGGGACAGTCCATCCTTCGTTGAGCTCTCATCTGCAGCAGATGAAAACATTGAAGAAAAATGTCTAGGTATTATAACTATACGTAATTATACAAATACAGTGAACTTGTTTACACATCCCAATATACATGCCATTCCGCTAATTCAAAACAGTGATTTTCTCCTAATGCAACTTACAGCTTGTACTGACGAACGCATTGGACAGCTGCAGTGTGGGGCCAACTATTGACATATTTAGTAATAGCTCATTATATAAATGGCCTAGTTTACTTGCCATATCACAAGGCATGTCCCCCCACCGATCACCTCATGTTTACAAGTCCATACATTATAGCTAATCATAAGCATGAGAAAGTTACTTTTGAAATGAACATGCCAAAAATGAGCCAAAGTGCAGAAATCAGCTGTAGATGTCTTCTGCGAGAAAGAACAAACTGGCTTTGCTCGAGATTTGCCTCACTTACCCACAAGTTTAGTTTTTAAAATATTTTTCCGTTTTACGTAATTTTGACTGAAAGTGGGACACTAATAACGTCTCGCGTCTTTAGCGTCCTACTTTTCAAACGGGTATGTCTCTCAAGCCATTTGCACATAAATCTAATGGCAATGGGTAAAAGGAGTTACATGTGGTAGTTGGTATATTATACAGTAGACTGCTCACCTTGGACTGTCCTTTGAACAGACCTTTGCTGTCCCGCTTCTGAATTGCTCCTTCACCCTTGGCAGCCTCCTCTGGCAGAGCATCATATTCATCGTCCAAGTCCATGACTGTTCGGCCACTGGATCTAGCCTCTTGCTGGAATCATAAAGACAAAGAATCAGCTATCCAGCTAATTCATGTGCCAAGACCCATCAATTCACAACGAAATCAGATAAAGCAAGTCAATATGTGTCAGATCCAGAGCACAAGAGACTTAATACGTCTTTCATTCAGTTCGTAAAATAAAAAAAGAAGATCGATGTAGTGTAAGAATCGACACTTCTTTTTGCCAGGAGTCTCGAATTTTTGTTGGTCAGATTGCTTCAGATTCACTAATCACACCTGCCATCACTTTTTATGCTATTTCTATGATTTCAGCAGCCAGCAACAGTGATTATTGTACATCATTTGTGAACTGGATCAGTCTGTTACAGATTTCGTCGCACAAACACTTAAAAACCTCACTCGTCAAAACCTGATGAAAGTCTTATTTACACGCAGAGTCACATTAAGGCTAGAACATGCGCGGTGCTCTGATTTTACCATGCACATACTCATCTCATTGGTAAGCACTAACTGACTAAAGATTCCTTATTGGTGGCCTACATGCATTCACACAATAACATGTCACAGGCAAATTGATTTGAAAGTAATTGAACTAATTGTAAGAATTTATTACTTATTTTTGCTAGACTTTAACAATTTACTTACTGCCAAAAATGCAGGCTCCTCAAAACTGTGGGCCTGGTGCTGCACCCTTAGCACCACATTACTGCAGCCCTGATTACACCTTGCATTTATATGTATTTGTACACTACTAAAAGTATTTTTTTTATAAATTCTATCAAAATAATTTCCATATTTATTTAATGAATCATCAAGTATACCATTTGCTGATTAAGAAGTCCATCTGCCAGTGGGGCAGAACGATTGCTGTATGCTCTGTACTGATTCAGCCTAACAGTATCATCCCTAGAACAAACATTACAACAAGTTACACACGTTGTGTCTCTTTTTAAAGTCATCATGTATGGTTTGTATACTTGGCAAAGATATAATTATTTGAATATTTGTACACAAAGTAATTACATCAGATTAAGACAATTTAAGGGCCAAAGAGTGGGTAAATAAAATCTGAGTTTAAAATAGATCCAAACTCTGCCACTGCACGTACTTTAGAAGTACCAGTCTCGAGCCTGGATAAAGGAGGATGGTTACATTAATCATCTGTGTTATAACATAGCATCTTTGAACAGCAACCACGGAAAGCAAATTCAAAGTTTCTCTGGCTCGGTAAGCTAGAGCATTGTCCTGCATCAATGAGAAAAAAAATCACTGTCTGACAATTCTCTATAGCAGGTGATAGTCACCGACTCAATACGAATTAGGGAATGTAATCCCCGACCATTTTTGAATCCCGTAATCCTGGTATTGACATCCCTGGATTGTAATCCCGAGATTTTTTCATTGTAATCCGGGATTCCCGCTGTAATCCCGTTTTCCATGCTTACTCCATCCGGAGTAATGGGTTAAAATTACTTGAGTCATAAGTTTTCCTTGACAACTAAGTGCAAACAGGACTGCACTATTATTCGCATGCACACACTGATGGACGGATCTGGGCTGTTATAGTGTAGAATAACGCCTATTTACGGTACAGTATTATCACGAATGGCTTTTAATTACAAAAGGACTCAATCCCGGGATTGATAAATTTCTAATCCCGGGATTGGCAGAATGCTCTGGGATTACATTGCCTAATATCAATCTTTCAACATAGCAACATTCAATGAGAAAAACAACATTTCCATAGTGTAGGCTACCGTCTTTTCTGTCAGTGGCAGAAATCTTAGCCATCAATCAATTCAAGACTGTGATAGATCAATTTTACAAAATTTCTCAAGTTAAAACCTTTAGGTTTCGACTGTTTTTCTAATTTTAACATTTTAAGCAAACTCAAGTCATCTTAAGTGAAAACTTTTTTCTCTTATTGTTGTCTGCCTAAATGGAAATGAAGATATTATACAAACACAGAAAAGTAAACACATGGAGAGCAGTACAGTTTCGGGCAACTGTTGCTTCATCAATATTGTTTTCTAATTTTGGATGGATGCATAGAAAGAGGAGATACAATGTCAAATAACTGTAGTCACATATATCTATAGGTCAAAGACAGACTGAGATTTCACTAGTTAAAAACCGTTTACTTTATAAGATGTTTTACAGCAAGATCACTTCTTATCAGGGTCTAGGCAGTATGATAAGTAATTCCCATCATAAAAGGGTTAAGCATGGGTCAATTGGTAGTGAAGCTGAACATAGGAATCGTAGAATACTTACACGTTACGGTAGAACATGCGCTGGTACATGTAGGCATTCAGTCGTGAAGGTGTGTAGTCGCCTTCGATTGCCAGAGCAGACGACTGCTGAAGGGCATGTGCACTTAAGATCGGCATGTTCATATCTACAAATTGGTCAGTACAAAGAAATTTCATTGCACCAGTCTATATCCATACCTAGGGTATGATTCAGAATGGCTGTCACGCAATGACGACACTAGCATAAATAACTTTATGCAGCCCCTTCGCACTTCTCAGAGGTGGTCAGCAATTTAGGCGAGTGAATCAGGACACAAGATGAAAACAAAAACATTAAGAAACCTCTGTAAAACACCATCTTCGGAAGTCGCCACTCCACGAACCATCCTTTGCCAAGATTGTGTTGCAATGAGGTTGATCACTACAGCTCAACCAAATTTGTAATTTCTGAACACTTTAGTAAATCAGAAATCCTTTTCAAACTGATATTTCGGCCTTAAATACAATGCAACGAACTACTCACACTTTTCAGCCTGTCCCCTTTCTTTTGTGATGGGTTTCGTTTGGGTGAGCACACGCACAGCCCTAGCACCTTCGAGGTCTACGTAACTGATCTGGACTTGGAAGGGCATTTCCTCGGAATCATTCACAGGGGCACGAGGAGGAGGACGCCGGGGTTGCTTCTGTTCATCTCCAGAAGTCTTGCTGCAACCTGCTGCTGCTTCTTCATCTCTGTCTTCAGTTTTCTCGTCACCTGAAATAAAAACTTAGTTTAAGAAAAATCGACAGAGGTAGCAAGAGAAAGGTTGTTTATATGCCTTTACAGAAACTCTTTGCAGCTTTATCCCAAGTTCAGAGGTATCAAATCGACCTAGGGAATCTGACAAAACAATTCTTTATCATAATATTTTAAGTAACAATAAAAGTGACAATCAATTATTTCAAAACTGTGCAATATTTTGTAAAAATCGTCACATTTTAGTTTCAACGTGGCATCTCAACGTTAATTAAGCCTCAAAAAACTAATTTAAAAAAAATATTTTTTTATACAAGACTATTTCACCATGTTGCACTTGACTGCAGCATGCTCGTATACTTAGTTGCTAAAGCCTGTAGCGGTAAAACCAGTGAATTTGGTTTCATGTCTTTTATATGAAGCTTGACGCTTGTTTAATTTCTAACTTTTTGATTGTTTGGATAGTGATCGAACTCCGCTGTTGTGCTTCATATTTTGTAAATAAATTAGGGAAATATGTAAAAAAAGTTTTACAACATTTTCTTTATTAAATTATTCGAGCCGCACTAAAAATAGTGACTCGATCAGGTTGCCAGAAACAAAATATTATTGCCTTACAAGCATGTACAATCCTTCTTATCGTCGAAGGGTTAAGAATATGCAAGCACAATATTACACAGCAAAATGCCCAGACAAATAATTAACAAGAAATTTACAAAACAACTTGTATGCATTAATCTAAATTATACATTTTCTTTAGCAACTGGTATGAACTTCTATAAGCTGCTTACTCGTCAGAACAGTCTTGGATTTAGCAATCTAGTAGATGAGACAAGATTCTGTATTGGAAAAAGCACAAGTCCAAGCACGTTACATATATTATCCAATACATTAATATCTGAATCCATAGTTCCGTACCTTTTGTGGAATCATCATGCCTTGAGCCCATTCGTCTTGTACCATACTCAAATGTGATTTCTGTTCCTTTAGTTACATTTCCAACTTCCATGACAGATCGACTCGACCTGTCAGCCTCATGACGTATGTACCTAAGAAATCCAAGGTAATCATTTCAAGAAGTTCTTTGGCATGTCTTAAGCATCTCCTTCATGTAATATC
>JAQFXW010000203.1:0-21980 GCA_034693945.1 Dendrobaena attemsi | reverse complement strand
GTTCGTCGTCATACACAGCAAGAAAAGAAATAGGCTGACAGAAGCAAAAGAGCCAGGGATCTGTTGTGGTGTATATGCACAGCAATCTGCGGCTACTGGAGTAGAGGTCTCTACATCAAAGTTGTTGACGATACAGAGACAACTGTGCAGTTGGAAGAGTGGGCTGTTGAAAATTCTGAAGCGGATGAGGATCAGTATGAACACTAAAGACTTCGGTTTCGACTGTGAATGATGCATAAGTCGAGTTACTGATCTAAGCTGAGAAGGAATAAGTTCTAACTGTAAAGGGTCTAAATTTATTCTTATTCTAATGTCAACTTTTGTACAGTTTGTACAATTATGCAATTGATCTCAGGTTTTACGTTCGTCTTTACTGAATATAATTTGGCAATCTAATATTCGTTAATATTCGTGAATATTTAAACATATTAATATCCACCTATGGTCATATGTCAAATAATACGAATTACTTTTGAGCCTGCAGAATATCATTTAAAATGTTTCTTTACGACTGGTTCCTCCACTTTTAAAAGGGAACTTAAACTCTCTTGGCGTCACTGAACTGCAAAGAAGTGTTTAAGAAGTGCGGTTGACACAGAAATAAGCTGAGTCGAAGCGTTGACATGAGAATAATAGGGCCTACGAGCTAAGGGAGGAAACAGCTTTAATCATTTAACAAATGCAACCGAGTTCCAGTCTTGTTGTCCTCAGTCTCGAAGTCTTGAACTCGAGTGCACTCGAGTTCGTTTTGAAAAGTCTTGGTCTTGGTCTTTAGGTTCAAAGTCTTGGTCTTAATCTTGGTCTTGAGACCAAAAGTCTTGGTCTTGGTCTTTAGACCAGAAGTCTTGGTCATGGTCTTGGTCTTGAGACCAAAAGTCTTGGGTCTTGATATTTCAAGACCAAGACCAAGACTTTTTGAAAAGTCAATTAACACACTAATAAATGATTACTTACTTATTTATTAATCAATCAGAAAGCAATAAAATATGGAAGTGGGACGCTGCGTCTTTTCTTGTTATTTGAGGTGTTGCATAATTATGACTTATTCTAGCTCTTGCTATTTTTATCTGAGTGTTCAGTGAATTCAAAGTCTTAAATTCTTACAGTTAAAATTAAATTCTTAAATTCAAAAGTTTCGCACGTAGTTTGTTTATAATAACTCTTTAAACATTCTAGGCTAGAAAAGGAATACAAGTGGCAAGCGAGTTGCACCCTAAATCATGCACAGCTAGACCCCTACTATTCTGGAAGCCCGAGGAAAAGTAATTGTTACTACGTCTGGATTTGTCAGGTATCCTTTTTACTAATTTTCAAGTTTCAACATTGCAAAGTTTAAGAATGCGACTTGTTGAAAGTTTTACGGTAATCGTCTAATTTAGCATAATGAATTATGCATGTGCCTGAGTAAGACATCATAATTTCTAACGTAGGCCTATATTCCAACTTTTTATTTTATAAATAGCATTCCATCAGTATTTACAGTCATCCCACTTCTTATCAGTCATCCTACTTCTTATTTAGCTATAAACTTCTTAATTCAGCTTCTAATTTATAGCGAACATTTTGTATCAGTTATAATAAATGAGTGATATAGGTTTCTATAGGCTATCTTCTGTTTTGCTACCGATATTTTTTCTCATGGTGGAAGTTTTATGAGGCCACACAGATAAAAAAAATCTAAGTTAATTGGTGCATATAAAATTCAACAGGCATTTGGAATAAGGCGTCAATAAGCTACATTTCATGTGACATATTGAGAATTGCCTGGACTAAGTTGTGTTGTTTTGTATCGATCGAATGAAATGATTGTTTTATATTTCATTAAAAATTCGGTTAGCAAGTTTTTATCATGTGCGGTTACGAGTAATTTTCAACGTTTTCAATGGTCTGTACACCAAAAGTCTTTGTCTTTGTCTTGGTCTTGAGACTAAAAGTCTTGATCTTGGTCTTGGTCTTGAGACTAAAAGTCTTGGTCTTGATCTTGGTCTTGAGGTTCAAAGTCTTGGTCTTGGTCTTGAGGTTCATGTCTTGACAACAAGACTGCCGAGTTCACGTTGGTCAATGTAAGCGTAAATGTACACGTTGTTTTATAGAGAGCCCATCATTTTATGTTCGTCGCGATCCCGCTTAGTTTTCATGAATAATAGTCTGATGAGCTCCTTTAACACCGCTAGCAGTCTGGTTAGGCGACAGGCCATTTATGACTCTCGCGTATGTCCACGGCACTGCGTTAGCCTGTAAAATATATGTGACATTTTGCCCCACCAGGTGATTTCACAAATCAACTGAAATGGCAAACGCTTTGAAGTCATTCACCAGTCCTTCACTTCATTGAAATGGCGACAAAAGACGCCAACTCGGTTGGTGGTAATCTCGTCCATTGTAAATGCATGATCATGGCCAATAAAATCGAAAACGCACCATGGCTTCCGGAGAACGTGGTCCTTCGATGACCTCCTTCATCTGATCAAGATAGCCGTGCACCTCTTTTAGGCGCCAGGACGTTTTGTCTCCAGATCGTGTGGGGCCAGCAATGCACCCAATGTCAATTTAATACTGCACAGCGTAACGACCCAAATCTGTCACAACTTTTTAATTTATCACAAGAATCTAGTGAAACAGCGTTACATGTAACATCTGTAAAATTTATAGGCCCATCTCAAACGAGAATTATAGGGTCTCCAGCAGTTGCAATGTGGGAAAATATGTTCGACAGTAGTTGTCTTGTTTTGCATAAATGCAATAAACAGTATAAGTGTCTTGAATAAGAACGGTCGATCCTATAGATTAGAAACTAGTTTTGCGATTGAACAACGTTATCTCCAATCTCTTCGAAATATGTGTGTCTTAGAGCGTCACAGATTACCGTATGTTGCTGACGACGCTCTTTTCGTCTTACACGGCGGACATCTTGCTTTCTTTTCCACCTTTTTCCAGTACATTGCTTTAGTTTCCTCATCTTCCTCTTCAGGTTCGTCTTCCTCCTCCCCCTCCTCCTCTGCGTCCCTTTCCTCTCCTCTGGAATCGCCCTTTGGTGTCGACGAATCTTCAGGAGGTGGTGGAGGAGGCGTCTTCTCCTGTCCTGCTATGCTTTCTCCTCGTCGGCTGCTGTGCCGTCTTTGCTTCGGGGCGTCCGTCATTTCGATGGTGTCGTCGGCGTCGTCTGCCCCTGCCCTGAGGAAGGCTGCCTGGGGGTTGTAGCCGGGGTCGTCGTCGCCAGACAGCGTCATCGGTCGCACCTCGTCCAGGACCTGAGGCTCTCTTCGACGAACCAGATGCGCTTTGCTTTGACTGAAATATGCCACCAGAGGCAATGATTAGTAGGCCCATACTATAACCATTTGCACGGGGCACTAGAAGGTACGGCGCTTTCTATATTATCTATATTCATAATCAGAATATCACGCCAAAACCCAGTAGGTCTATATTGTGATATTAGGTTCATGTGATAATTATGGGTAAAATAAAAAAAAGGGCTCCCTGTAAATAAGGACATGCTGTCTGAGCCCTGGTCAAGGCATTACTGTTAGGTCCACAAAGTGACGTACGCTGCGTTGACTGGTGACTTGAGATGTGTTGTGTTTGCCTTTCAGCAATTCAGCCAGGATGAACTATAGAAAGTATTCCCCCCCCCAATTCTTATGTAAACTCACTGCGGTATGTCAGTTTGTGATAATAAACGAACATACAATAGAATACAATTCAAATAACGCGAAAGAAATTAACTAAACCACAAGGTCTGCTATTCCAGATATAGGCGTACAAATAGTACGCCCAACAACATTTGACCCATTGCAATTATTCGCAAAACAGACTATAAATCCTTCCTTGGTTGCTGCGTCATAACGAAGATGATTAGCGTCGACCTCCTCTTTTAGCCAGAGGGAGGCTTGGGACTGGCACTCTGCCAGTATACGAACAGAGGCAGAGTTGCACAGGTTAATAAATAATAGGCCTACTAATCATCTGCTATTATTATGCTGCTCAGTGTTCAAGTAACGAGCGAAAAGTCACACACACACAGACTAGGCCTCTACATTAGACCTATGTTTTCAGATCATTAGTGTACTGTTGTAGTCTGATTCTAATGATTGAACTTACTCGATCGGAGGCACTCCGACTCTAAGGTAATGGGTCCAGTCTTCAAGGAATTCGTCGCACAGTTGATTGTCTTGTGTGTAGAAGCGTAGTATTCTCATCAGCAGCGGATACACTCGACACCTTATGGGCACACATCCGGATAATGCATGCGGTGATTATCAGTAGTACGGTATACATACAATAAATATCCCGATATCTCAAATAACATATTCAAACAAGACACGTGGTAGGGCTATAATACTCGGTGTATGGAATAAAAGAGCAGTATTGTTCCATATACAGTTTTTTATACATGTATTAACAATCAAATCATGCCAATATTATACTTGCTCATCAACCCCAATCATCCGTTTTCCACTCTTTTCCAGTGCTCTCACATGCAACTTTATTTCGAATATCAATGGACACATTTTAAAGGACATCTAAGCCTGGATAGATAGGACAACCAGTGAAGTTATCGCATTGATTTGGTAATAACATGATATCATTGGTCAAGGTTTATATCTAGGCGTCCTGCAAAGTAGATGACGGAGCTATTATACGGTGATAGCAAAGATGGTAGAATCGTATATAGACAATACCATCATTGGTGATGTAGCAAATAATAATAGGCCTACTGCATAGATAAAAGTCATAGATTATGATAGAATGCTGTAACTGTAAAAGAAGAGTATATACAGGGTGTTTGTTACAAAAATGATCACCCTACGTTTTTTGCCATTATTTTCGTTAAAAGTTAAAATTATTTAATAAAATGTTAGGGACTGAAAGGCAATTCATATTTACATATCACTGCCAAATTCACTAATATATTCGAGTCAGAGCAAAAGTTATTCAACTATTGGTCACGTCACCCAATGTTTTTTTTGACGGTTCAATAATGTTTAACAGTTTCTTGCAAAAATAAAACTCTTTTAATGCAATTTTACAGGCTTAAAGGTAATTCATGCTTACATCTAACATTAAATTATATCAAAATATTTCAAACGCAACAAAAGTTACAGCCTTTTTCTTGTAAAATTTGTTGTGTTACACTTTATCGAATTATCAGAATACAGTGGGTGCATTAGAAGTGCTGTGACTTTTGTTGTGTTTGAAATACTTTGATAAAATTTTGTCGTTGTATGTTAATATGAATTGCCTTCATGTCTAGAAAGTTTCACTAAATGAGTTTTACTTTTGTCAAAAATATTAGCAAAAAACTGTTAAACGTTTCTTGAACCATCCAAAAGCAGTGGGTGACGTCACTAAAAGTTGAATAACTTTTGCTCTGTCTCGAATATATTGGTGCAATTTGGCAGTTATGTAAGTATGTAAGTATGAATTGTCTTTCAGTCAGTAAAATTTAATTAAAGAATTTCCACTTCTGACGGAAATATTGGCAGAAAATGTAGAGGGATAATAATTCTAATAGACGCCCTGTAGATACACTGATACAGTGATGCGAAACTGTGTGCACCTCGGAATGTGTTTCCGACGCGCTAGGTTGCATCAATTTAATCAGATTTACTTAGTCTCAGGGCACCTCGGACACTTCTTTCTTAGCCCCTCTCTCTCTCTAGTACCCCTAAGCTGTTTGGCAGTGTCTCAATTTTATTATGTCGGTAGCGTCTCTGTTGCCGTTACTCTTTACGAGACGTTTTACAAATTCAAGCTTACAATAATTAAAATATTAGGAGAGCTCCTACTCGTTGAGCAGCTGTCGTCTGGCTTCGGGGTTGCACGAGAGGTAACCGAGAGCAATGGCTGCGTTGCCTCGAGCGATCTCGAAAGGATGGAGCAACTGTCGACTCAGCGAATGGACGACTTCGATCGATATAAAGGCATTCGGAATCCCTGCTCAGAACACACACACGTCGTATATTATGCATCGCTAAATACCAGTACAAATGCACTCGACAGAAGATAGGCTAATTATATTTGTACAACTGTGCATGCGCCTAACGGAAGGTCATCATCATCGTCGTCATCATTATTATCATCATCATTATTTATTATTATCATCATCATACTCTTATCGACACCTGTTAAGCCTACAATCTATAGCCTATAAGGACAAGATCTCATGACAAGGTAATGCCGCAAGCTAACACTACAAATAAGACGAGAAAAACTTCAGAATGAGAATGTTGCACATTTATTGTTTTAACAAATCTGAATGATGAATCTAGTCTGTGAACACATTCATCTCGCATGCTTGTTCATCAGAGAGCGGCTTAGCAACTGGTTCAATATAAAACCTACTTACTTACTTACTTATTTATTTATCATTATTATTACAGAGGATTATATAGCGCTCCTTCAAGGCAATCTACTCAGAAGAGCTCAAATCATAATCAAGCCATCTGTTTTCAGCGCCAGCTGTTTCAATTCTCATGATTCAGCCAGTGTACACGTATGTTTAGCTTATAAGCATGTTAACTAGGGTCTTGATACCAACGGAGGCTGCGTTCGCCTGCCTTCTATCGACGAACATCCGAGCCATCACCACAACCTGTCCAGTAACAGGCGAACACACATCAAACTACATTCGTCTCTATTTCCAAGCAGTGCAGAGCGTTAACAAAATGAGCAACGTTTGCTTATTAGAAGAAAGCACGGAGCGCAGAGTCGACGTTCAAAGTATCTGACGAGTCTGTAGTACCAATGTATGACTAACTTTCAAATGGTTGTCGATTTTTGCGAAGAATTAATTTAGTTACACTGAACCTGTACTGACGCTACATGTACATAACACGACGAAATCATGGAACTACTCACCTGAAACGAAGCATTAGCGCTGTGCATCTCGTCTTTTGACTGGATCAGCAAGTGAAAGTGGGTAAAGAAAAGGTCACTGAGCTTTGCGATTATCTGCTGATTGTGAACGCGATTGTAGCAGAATGCAGCTAAAGATGCCCCGGCCAACATCTGCACTTCGACGTCTTCTGATGTCAACAACTCCAGGATGACCTTGAAGCAGAAGTTCTCCGTTTCCAGAATGAGTCGAAGAGTTCTCGTATTGCCTGGAAAGGAAAAAGGAAGAATCTACAATCATCGTCTTCGGTCAATGGATTGATTATAGTGAATTTACATTCTGAATATGTTCGAGGCAGTTGTACACTTGCTAAAACAGTTCAATTTTTTTGACAAAGTTCAAGTAGCAAAGTCTTCTTTAAAGAAGCAAAGTCTTCTTTAAAGAAGCAAAGTCTTCTTTAAAGAAGCAAAGTCTTCTTTAACTTTACATTTCCTCAAAGAACAACAATCAAAGATAATTATTAAAGATGTGTTCCTGATATGACAGCAGAAAACAACTTTTTACCTTCAGGCCAAGCAACACGTAGGAACCTTGAGCAAGTTCTTCACCCACAATTGCTCGTGGTGCTTCGGCGCCCTAACTCCGACACACTTCCGGGCGGTAGTCGCGATCGCCTCAGAGTACGATAGTGGACTCTGAATGGGTGAAATAGAAAAGTGTTAATAAATAAATCTGAGAATGTGATGCTAATTGCTTATTATTACCAGACAACTGAAGAGTCAAGACAATCAATTACATAATAATATAATAAATGGAACTGACACATTGCGATGCATCCAAGCGTGTAGGCCGCCTCCGCTCTGATGAATTCCTTTGCATCCGTGTTCATCAGCAGATCGACGAGGGTTCTGATGCCTTCAACATCGGCCAACGTATCCTGGTTCTTTCGGTGAGCAACGAACCCCGTTCGATAGCAGAGCAACCGTAGGGCCCTGACGACCGTCACCAGGGTCTCCTCGCGATCAGATCTGCGCATGAGCGTCGTCAGGGCTTCGACTCCGCCTACCGTTGCCATGGCGTCGTGGAGACCGAGCGGCGCCGAGCAGAGGACGGCGATGGCGTCGGCCCCGATGAAGTTGAGGATGGGAGAGGGAGAGAGGACGAACTCGACGAGGATTCGAACCCCGATCGCTTCGGCTATCTTCAGACGCTCGTTGCTGTCCTCACCGGCGATCGCCCACAGCGCCTCCACCGTCTTCTCCTGGACCGACGTGTGACGACTGCGTTTCAGCGTCTGCAGGACCGGAAGGATGGCCCCGTTGGCAAGCAGGGCCTTCTGGGCGACGGGGTTCCTCTCCGCCAGAGCCTTGATGGCTACGAGCGTCGACATCATCAGGTCGCGGTTCTTCACCTTGACGAGGCAGACGAGGTAGGGACCGATGCCTGCGTCGATGAAGAGCGTCTGGTTGCGCGTGTGACCGGTGACGATACGGGCGACGGTCTGCGTGAGAGCGAGCAGGAGAGACCGACTCTGGCAGCCGTCGAATCGGGCGACCAGCGCTTCCACCGCTCCCTCGATGTTGCCCAACCGTTCCTGGAACCTCGGTTTGTTCGCCACGATGCTTCCGATGGCTTCGACGACGGCGACGACTGACTTCGTCTGCTGCACCTTCTTCAACGCTCTCACCAGAGCTTCTATGGCGCCGGCTTCGACGACTGCTTCGGCGAATTCGGCGATCTCGCAGATGGCTCTGATGACGTTGGCGGCGAGTTGAACGATGAGGTTGTTGGGCGATTCGAGGAGATCGATCAGAGGCACGACGATCTCATGCTTGACCAGCAGTCGCTTGACCTCATCACGACCGATGATGTTCAAGGTCATGTGCAGTGCCTCGACCTTAGCCTCGTCAAAAACCTTGCTGCTCACGACCTTGACAATCGACTCACCGAATCCATTGTCGCAAATCGGTTTCCAGTTGGGATTGACGCCGTCCTTGACCTTCCAGGTCATGACCCGAAGACATTTGGCAGCAGCAAGGACGTCTGAATCGACGTCAGACGCGAGAAGCAAGACGAGATTCCTCCACACTGGAAGGTTCGGGAAGTTCCTTTCGATCAGATACTCGAGAATGTGGGTGAACTGTTTGAAGGCGCACAGCTCGACGATCCCGTGTCCCAGCCTATTGCGCTTCTCTACACTGGCTCCCATGTCGAGCAGGCACTTGACCGTCTGCAGATCGGCGCTCATGACGGCCAGCATGAGCGGCGTCGACTTCCTGTCGTCGTTCGTCTTGAAGTCTATCAGAGTGGGAATCTCCGTTAGCATGATCTCCAGCGACCGGTAGAAGCCACGGAAGGCGGCGTAGTGGATGGGAGCCCATCCGAAGTCATCCCACTGGAAGAGATCCTCCACTCTCAGGTCGCTCAGCAGGACAGACGGATCGAAGCTGATGAGACGGGCCTTGCGTCGGCGCCGATCGCCACCTCTCGACGGCTTCGAACAGGGACGCCTGGCGAACATCGGACCTCGCAAATGCTCCCTGAAAATCATAACTATTATTATATCTCTTTATAAATATTTTTCTAACTGTCATGTGGTAAGATAATCACTGATTGAATTATTTTTGCAATGTCCACAAAGACGGTGGGAACTGGAAAAGACTGAAAACTGAACGGTCGGGCGATATGAGTAGGCATATACAAGCTAAGAGACACAGACGGACGGACGGACGGTCGGTCAAAGAGTAGAGCGTCGCACCGCTACAGACACGCACGTGCTAAATTCGACCCCATATCTATGTGGCTTCTTCGTTACCCTATAGACAAATGAAGATTTATTGAGAGCACTCCGTAGGCTATATATGCATATATTTTCTTTCTGTCTGACCGTCCTTATTACGGGTGTCTGTGTGACAGTGTAGCACTGTGGCTGTTGAATCGGTCTTTCCTCCATGCATTACTCCCTCAATCTGGCACATAGGCCTAATCTAAATGTTAGATTTGATGGAAGGGCTAAAACTACCAGTCATAAGTATATTATGACGGATATAGCAGGATATAGCCTACCTGTATTCTTACATTACATTAATGCGTGTACAGTATTTTTACTTAGTGCAGCCATGGTCTCAAGGTATCTTCCCATTACTCATCATCATAACAATATCGCTTAAAAAGACGACGGCCTCGTCATCGTTAAATTAAATATAGGCCTATTATTGTCATCGTCATCATTATAGTCATCGTCATTATCATAATGTCATTATCATCGTCATCGTCATAATGTCATTATCAACGTCATCGTCATTATCATCTTCGTCATCGTCGTCATCTTCTTCATCATTTGTCATGGTCATCATGAACTATTATTAGCTTGTGTATTTGAGCAAATGAGGAGCAGCGGATGGAAGTTCGAGTATGCATTATAAAGTTCTGTTAAATAATTTCTATTACGTCGTCACCATAAAATAATTATTATGTATTAGGGTAGACTGTTGTGTACGCCTATAGGCGTATAGCCTACCTAGCACATTCTATCAGCGCTTGTACGTCGATCACTTCTTCCTCCGGCGTCTCATCGTTCCCGTCATGTAATTCCCTGTCTTCCTTTGATTTGCTCCCGATTCCCATCACCTTGTCGCTCTCCTTCTGCTCTCTCAATCTGACATCGCTTACAGATAATTTATCCATTTCTTGGTAAAGTACTCTCAAATACAAAATACACGATGCACTTCGACACAATAGATAGCCGTCAACTGAAACAATTTATTGTGATGACAATAAGCCCACTTTTATTGTATGCAGGACATGATATTATTAGATCGATTGTTTCCGTGATGTCATTTATGTTGCTTTTGCGACGTCACTGCTTCACACTTTGTACATATAGGCCTACGTTCTGCCACCTAAGTTGTCATATAGACGTCATGCATAGATGCATAACAATTAATATCATTGTCTAGTCCAGTGGTACTCAAACTTTTCAGGCCACGGACCGGCAGTGACATTTTGTTGGATCTCGCGGAAAGCTAGTCCTAACTATAAATGGCGCGCAAAAAGACCTACAATAGACTATAGATAGACCTGTTATAAAAAAGACTATTTGAAAGCTATTTATAATTAAGAATTTGTCAACAGTTACACATAAGCTATTAATAGCATTTCATTTGTTTCTGCGTTATTTTATGTCCGTCCGAAAAATCCATATTTAAGATATTGTGAATATTTTCGAGTAGATTCTTTTTGAGCTTGGATGTTTTGTTGGAACAGGAAACCAGTTCAGAATTAGACCCTATCATCTTTTTCTTCGCACAGAGTGTCTGAGATGTCACGTTCTTTCACTATTCTTTTATTTTGAAATAGTACCGTCTAGACGTTTGCTAATTTTTTAATGCTTCAAACAGATGTGCTTACTTTTTAAAGTCTACAATGTTAGAAAGTAAAAATAAATCTACATCCAGTAGGCCCAATGCCGGCGTTTGCCGCGTTTTGATTATGCCTATATATGTCTCGCCAAAGGTCAGTAGATTATAAAAACAAAACTTAAATTTGAATAATTCTGGCAAGTTAAAGTGAAGCATGTGTAATTTATTTTAAATTTTACATTATGAAACAGAAATTTGAATAACTTTTGGAGTACAATTTGAATGATTTCAATTGTCAACGTATTTAAACATTCTCCGCGGACCGGTGATCAGTAGGCCTACTCCGCGGAACGGTGCCGGTCCGCGGACCACCACTTTGAGAAACGTTGGTCTACTACAATACGAGGCCTATTACGTATTCTGCGGTGAGTTATTCTGCAATAATCAATTCATCATAGATAAGAACTCCCTTTCATCACTCCCTAAAGGCAAGGCCTGTTCGCGTTTCAGAACTCCAGTTGGAGAGAGAGATGCTGTATATACATTTGTACATGTAGAACGTGATGTCGATGTATGGAATAACAGTCAGGGTCTTACTTCGGATTCTCTGCAGTCCAGCCGAGGTTTAATTCTTCTGGTACAATGTCGGGAATCACGACCGGAGTGGCTCTGGAGCATCATGGACGGTTTCATTAGGATGAGTTGGGAGAATCGATTTAAGCGCAAGGAGGTCGCTATGCATGGATACGTTCATTTTAAAACCAGTGTTCGATACAAGTCCCCATCGCCAGTCAATAATGTCGATAGATGGGTAGACCTATAGGACTTGAGCTCGAGCTTCTATTTCGTGGCATAGCCTATGATACAGAACTATCCCTTCCTCTGTCATGCGATCAAAGCTAGGTCTAATTGGGGTGTTCATCATGGTTCTTTATTAGGCCGCCGCTGCTCAAAGAACCAAACTCCATTATTGAAGCCTTTCAACTTTTTAAGGTCACTGGTCGACGTAGGCCTAAATTATTGTTAGTGGATAGGCCTATAGCCTAACTATTGACACTCTTAACACACGTAGGCCTAATAAAGAACGGACATTCCCTTATTAGGCGTAGCCTACTTCAACTCACATAGTAGCCTATTCTATATGTCTTAATAGCCTAATTACCTTAATAGCCAGAGCTTTGATAACCTTTTAAAAACCTTTCCATAAATTTAAAAACTGATAATTTCTTTTATGCAATTTATCCTATAATAATATATGCTGTACTGATAGGCCTACATATCCTTTGAGTCAGAGGTGGAGAAAATAAAGATTTTTGGAAAATGAAAAGTTGTTTTTTTGGTTTTTGGTGCTTTTATATGTTTTTGGTTCTAAGATTTTCCGATTTCGGATTACGTTAAGAAAAAACTCCAATTCAGATTAATTCAGTTGAGATTTAAGACTGATAAACACAAGATAATTGATTGCAGTTGATTTTATTACAATAATATTTTAAGTCAAATCTTGGATTTTTGGCCATTGGCTTAATAGGCCTATTAATAAAATTAATAGTTCTAAAAAAAGAAATTAGAAAAAAAAAACCCAATTTCTTTTGTTTTTTGGATTTCTGTTCTTTATAGAAAAAACAGAAAAAATAGCACTTTGTCATCCTTGCCTTGAGTGCAATTTTGGAGACGAATAAGACTAAATATTAGGGATATTCGGGGTGGAAATAACCAAGACTTTTGGAAAATGAAAACTTGTTTTTCTTTATTTTTATCGTTTTATTGTTTTTTGTTTGTTTTAAGATTTTCCGATTTCGGATGACGTTAAGGAAAAACTCGAGCTCATATTAATTCAGTTGAGATTTCAGATTGATAAACACAAAACGATTGATTTCAGTTGATTATTACAATAATGTGAAATCCTGAATTTTAGGCCATTGAATATAATTTATGTTAATAAAACAATTCTAAAAATAGAAATTAAAAAACCAAAGAAAACCAAAATTTTGGATTTCTTGTTTTCTTTAGAAAGACCAAAACACCAAAATACCAACATTTTGCCACTCCTGCTAAATATTATAGGGTCGCCAAATTATAATGCCACAGTTGGCCTATATGCCCTATAGGTCCTATAAGTTACACACTGTAGGCTATAATATAGCCTGCAGTACTATAAAGTATATAATCATTCATTCAAATTTCAAAACCACCAAAATTAATCACAGTTTTGCAGAGATATGAATTTCCGAGTTCATGGTTGCTGGTGGATAGAGGGCGCTAGAGTAGAGAACATGTCAGTGTGTTTGGTCTGAGTATTTACAACTGCACGTTGATCGATCAACACCTGTATTAACAGGTATCGCTAAGCTTACACATCTTCAAAACATGGAGATGCGATGTAGATGTTTCAATCGCTATTTAGTCGTTTTATTTACTATTGTAATCATCGGTGCAGGTAAAAGCCATGTTTAAAATTGATAATTCTAGACTGAGAGAAGCGTTATTAGCAGAATGAGCGATTTAAATCCTAGGCTTCTATTGTCATTTCGGTCGTGTATAGAATTGAAAGCGCACCTGAATAATCGGTCGGTCGGTCATACCTGTGCGAGGCTCTGTTGAAGTTGATATGAAAGTTGTCATAAATTTGTATAACGTTGCCCGCTGAAATCGCTAGTCAGAGTCATGACGAATTAAAATACTTAGCGAATTGCCCATTATATTGCCGCCAAAGTGTTCGTTCATTTCGGAAATTTATATAGCGCTCATACAAGGAACCTACTCAGAGGCGCTCCCAGCCCAGCCACGATTAAATACCAACTTGACACACAAAGAGAAATCCCAATTCTGCATGAGTGGGAATGGGAAAAAGGTACAATGAGGACAGACGTCACGGAGGCTTGATAATATTGGATAACATGCTGGTACAAGTTGTAACTATAGACTCGACCAGTGATTCTGTTGACTCATGAATTTGCGGAGTCCTGGACGCATCACATCTCACAATTTGAGTCCCAGTCAAATGAACAGGAGTCATGGACTACACGCCCATCTATTTCACCAATGTTTGGAGCCCCATAGGCTTTTACAGTCTTATACAGTAGTTTCTGTACATATTCCAAGTCCTCGTATAACCAAAACAAGACTATGAGTGGTCAATGATGGTGCCTTTGTGTGAGGAGTGGACACGACTTCTCTTTATGAATTGAGAAAAATATTCGTCTTTTTGGTGCTTTGTATGTGACACAAAGTATTTTTTAGCGTCGCTTGAACGCCAGGTGTCTACCATCGACCTATATATCTCTAGACGGAGCTTCCTGTGTTGAGGTGTCCAATGACCGTTAAGAAATTTTCAAGAGTAAGAAACAAGAGACATGGTAGGTTCATCTAAAAATAGTTGTAAGCGAAAGTATCTGTGACGAGATGACCTCAAGCAGATCTCAAGGCTACTTCTCTAAAGTCCGGTACTGCGCATGCGCTACGTGGACTCTGGCCATGGCCGACCATGGAATGGCGGCGCCCAGTAATACTGGCTCCGGTGACTCAGCAGAAGTCACGTGATTCCATCGGCCTGGTCTCTACTGTATATATAGTAGGTATATTTATATATATTTATATATATATAGTAGGTCTCAGCGTCTCTACTGTATAGACGCTGAGACCTAATATATATATATATATATAATTATATAGTAGGTCTCAGTGTCTCTACTGTGGCCTGCGGCATATATATAGCACAGCGCAGGTTCTTACTCTGAGCACTGACGGCAACGTCCTTTGTTGTCATAAGCTGTCGTTAAACTGATGAAATACATATCATCAAAATTTTAAAATCTTAAGCCAAAAAATACTGGGGCGGAGCTATACGGCCGCCCCACAACCTTGTCAAGTCCTGGCGCGGAAATCCCTGTTGACCCTGTGGAGTCGGCTCCTATGGACGACATGAAATTGTTACTATTGCACTGAATGACAACTGTTTGTGTGATTGTTAAGGTCAACACTTCAACCGGGTTCACGGTTGATTTCAATGGTGCCCAAGGTCAACTAAAGGCCAAGGTGATTGCTCCATCTGGTGTTGAAACAGATGCTACTGTCAGTGAAGTGCAGAAAGGTAGTACATGCTGTGCATTTGGAAGACTTGGCTGAATTTTTTCATTATAGTTTATTAAATGAAATGAGAAGCTGCGGGATCAGACAGAGCAGAAGACTTCTTAACTATGAACCATGGACATTATGAGCTGTGACTGATAAAATTACATGTACATTAATCTCTTTTTATTACATACACATTATAGTTTGAATTTCTTATCGTGTTGATCATTTTTTACGCATTGTATAAACTTCTGCAATTATGCATCTTACATCTTCACTAGAAAAATAAAAGAAGTACACTTTAATTATATAATAATGTTATTCTATAATAATTACTGCAAGCTAATTGTCGAGAAGTCGAGCAGATCTGGCCCGCACCCACGCGTTCCGGTAACTAAGTAAGTAAGTAAGTATAGTTTTATTCTTTGAAATTTGCCTTCAGCCTCTGATCGCACTACGGATGCTTGTGTTGGTTAGTCTTATTTTCCAACCGAAACTTCGAACGCCATTATTATCGGAAGTGAACAAAAGAAGCCACTTGATCGCGTTTCGAGTAAGTAAGTAAGTAAGTCACAGTCACAGCTCATTCTTTGAGATTGTGGTCCTTCATTAGAACTGCTGGTAATTTTTACGGGTTACAACTATTCATGAATGAAAATGCTATAGTTGCAGCAGGTTTCATATTAAAGTCCAGTAAGTGGGTTTTTACATCTGAAATTATTATCAGGCTCATATTGGATGTGTTTTATCATGTGAATATTGTATTGTATTGTAGCTATAGATTTCTAAAGCACCTCTTTCAGTACGATCTAATCAGATGCGCTCCTAATGCGTTGGACCCGTGAGAAAAGATTAGTTTTAAGACAGCTGGCAAAAGTAGTAGTACTGCCAGTTAAGATTGCAGAACGAGTCAATGAAGGAAGGTCATTCCACAGCAATGAACCAACAGATGCATAAGGACAATGCTGGACAGGTACTGTAGCAGTTCTAGAACGAGGCACCAGAAGGTCATAACGACCTCGAGAACAGGAGTGGCGATCAGATGCAGCCAAAATATGTTGCTGAATCAGGTCACAGAGATAGCACATTATGTTACCTATGTTGTTCACTTCTTGTTTCTATCACAATTATCTTCTGTCATTCACACAATTCCTGCGTTACTACTGAGATTTTTCTCATCATCCTTCTTCTTGTTCGCTATCAGAATTTTCATATAACATCCCACTTTACGTTTTACTATCAACAATTTCATCTGTCGTTCCAATTTTTTATTCACTATCGACATTTTCATCCATGACCAAAATAATTTCTGACACTAAAATCCTCCGCTACATAAATTCCTACTAAAAAACATAAGAAAAGTGTAAGTTAGACGAAGTACATTTCTTCATTAGATGCACATTTCATATTTAATTCCTTGACCCAGAACATACACAATGGAGCTAAAGAACAATATCTACATATACTTTCTTTGTTTCTGTATGTTGAACATTTTTCATTTTCTGTACGTAGATCGTTATGGTGTGAACTTTGTGCCACGCGAGAGTGGTGTACATTACGTTCACGTCACTCTGAATGGCAATCATGTTCCTGGAAGTCCATATCCGGTTCAGGTGGGACAAGTGGATGCTGACGCAAGTCGTGTCCGTGCGTACGGAGATGGACTTTACAAAGGACAAACTGGTAAGATGATTGCCATGATCCGCTTTGTGGACACCAGTGTCAGATGGCTTTTCAGAACATGATATTTTCTGAACATGATACTCTTTAGTACAATGCTGAGTATATAATTCACAATCATTTAAATGATTCCTCTCTTCAAGAATCCTGAAGATATTACATTAATACACACATTAATCAAAGCAATAAATATTGTTTTCCATCATTCTCTCTATTCTGCCATTTCCAGCAAGAAGGTAGACAAGCAACAAGCATTTGTTGTAGTTGTAAAATGCCTATTATCACTGTAAGCCTGCAGAGGGGTCAATCTTTGTCAAACATTGGGGGAGACAGACTTTTGTGTGCCGAACAGTGGAAGGGGTTTGGGGAGGGGATGTGCCCTCCCCAATTGACTAGGGGATCTGGGGAGCGCAGTAAGCTTTCCAGCGGGGTCTGAGGTGGAGCCCCAGAAGAAAACGAGATTTTGATAATCTGATGCCAAATGGAGTACATTCTGGGCTCTTATTTACTTCTAATTTGTCAGAGCTGATTTTGATCTTCCCACTATATCTGGGGTTGAAATTGTCCCAAACATTTTCCATTTGTGCTGCACATCGTCTAAAGTGATATCGACCTAGCGGGATCTGGGACGGAGCCCCAAAAGCCAACGAAATTTCGATGCGAAATGGAATACATATATTTACTTCCAATTTTTTATTGATGGTTGTTACCGTCCGACTATAACTTAAATCAAACACGCACGACACAAAGGTCTTCCACATATGCTGCACATCCTCTTAATTGGGACATATAGACCTAGCGGGATCTGGGGCGGAACCCCTGAAAGCAAGGAAATTTTGATATTTTGAAGCCGAATGAAGTACATTATTTTATTGTCTTTTAAAAAATATTTTTGAACTGCGCTAAAAGGGCTTTGGTACACGCCGTATACTGGAGCATATTCATTACTTAGCAGTCTAAACTCTAAAGAAAGTAACAAACTTTTGATGTCTGGTTTCCATGCTGAGTGTAATCTATAATCAGCAGATCCAAAATAAATTTATGGTGGGAGGATGATTCGTAATCGTAACCCACTATGAGTTCATGCACAAAATGTTTTCAAAACAGTGCTGTCCCCAAAACACAAACTAAAAACTATGGTTATATCAATTTTATTTTATTTATTTATTAAGACATTTCTATACCGCCCCTTCAAGTCTCCTACTACTCAGAAGCAGTCCCGACTGCAGCCCGGAGGTGTGTCGGAGTTTACACACCGAAGCGCCATGAGCAATTGTGAGTGAATGACTTGCTCAAGGTCCTTACGCGGCGGGTGTGTCTTCCCAATGTAGGCACTAGGCTACTAAAAGCTTTATCGCTGTAGAATCGCATTGACTTTTGTCTTCTCCTACGACTTTAACACCGAAAATTACCTGAAAAATATAAATAGTGAGTATTAAAAATAAAAATTCAACAAAATCTCCCATTTGTCGAATCGCTTGTGTGAATTGCGTCTTCTTCATGTTTACTCCTACACACAATCCTACGACATCACTGGTTCTGGTCCTTTCTCACACAAATCATAGTGACTTGTCTTCCTTGTCTCGCCACTGATTGGCATTAGTGACCTAGGGTGAGGTGGACATCTTAAAATCCAGTCGTGACACACTTGTGACTGATTGAACCATCTATTAGTCGACTCAACATAGGCCATTCAAGCTGTAGCCAACATCATTACCGTTTTAGTGAAGAGATATGTAGCCGCCGAGAAAATAGTTCTGCTTGTGTCAACTCCATGTAGGTCGATGGATTGAATCACAAAATGAGAAATATAAGCCAGTCATACTCAAGGAAATCTTCACCTCTGATGGTGGGATGCATCCCCTGCATCCCCAATGGTAAATCCATGCTTGCTAGTTTCAATTAATGCAAATACATATAATATTAAAAAGTTTATTTGTCATATATTTACATCGTTTCTTTCTTTTGCATAATTAACGCAGTTAGGCACTGACCTGTTATGATGGTTGTGCTTGTATGTGGTTTTAAATAGCTTATGGTTTGTGTCTTTCCATAGGTCAAGTATGCAAATTCATCGTGAATACATCGAATGCTGGTTCCGGGTCTTTGTCAATTGGAGTCAGTGGACCATCAAAGATTGAATTGATCAGTCGTGAAGTGGAGGAAGGATATGAGTTCAGTTACACTCCTTTGGCTCCTGGCGACTACTTCATCACAATCAAATATGCTGGAAATACTCATGTTCCTGGCAGTCCATTCAAGGCTCACATTGAAGGTAAGCAGTGGAAATATGTTTTGTGGGGTTTGCTGCAGTTTAACTCTGCTGTAACAAAAATAATAATCAAGTTTAAGTTGTTGTATATTTTATGTTTTTTTGTTATGCCGTATGCTTTCGACTGTTTCTTACAGGGCCAGGAAAGCCAGCTGAATGGACAGAGCAGTCTCGTGTGGTTGTACAAACTGTAACCAAGACGACAAGAGTGAGTCAGCAGTACTCTGGTGGACCACCACCAACATCAGCAGCACCAGCGCTGGAGGCAGCGGCAGAAGGAGATGCTAGCAAAGTGACCGTGATGGGCAATGGCTTGCAGCAGGCTGTTGTCAACCAGGAAACCGTCTTTATGATCGATGGATCAAAGGCCGGTAAGGAAACATCAAATAGAGATCGAGCAAATGATTCACCTTTCTACATCTAAAATAATGTGTTAAGCTAGGAGGATCTCAGAGGCTGCCTTTCCTCAGCTGCCTTTCAATTAATCACAATTTGTATAGCGCCCTGTCAAGATCCCTACTCACTGCATACTCTTTGCTTAGTGCACCCTATACGGCCTATATCTTCGACCCTTACTTGCCATTTTAACTTAATTTACACATGTATCTGCGAGTGTTTCTCACACCATGGCTACCAGCAAAACCAAGTCAATACTATTGTGTTTAAAAGGATATCACTTACAGGGTCACTGGCTTGCAAAAGCGGCCCGGGAAATTTGGCTATTGGCGGCCCACACTGTCTATCCCCAATTAGGCCTAGACCTATTATTAATCTTAAAATTTAGAAGAACGTAGCAGCATTTGACTCAATTTTATTTTGATTTTCTAATTCTGCGTGTGTTGTCTGACTCATAGGTCTACTTGTTTTACACCAGTTTTTCAGTCTTCTGGCGTCTTAGATTCAGTTACTTAGGCCTACATGTAGATGATAGATCTAGTTACTGTCGTGCAGTAGTTGCGTTTGGCGCCCCTGTTTAGTTCGCTCTGAGGGGTGCTATATAAATTGAGATTTACATTACTATTTTGACAGCAGGCCTAACTGTTTCATTTTCTATAAGATATTATTATTGTGTAGAAAAGTTTATATTATTATAAGTCTTCAAATGATCGAGTGTAGGCCTATGCATATGCCTACATATCATATCTGATTTTGTTTTGATTGATTTGAGGTCTTGCTGGTCTATTCTTTTTGATTGATCTGAGTCTAAGCAGAAGGCCAAATAAAACAAACAAGGAATTCTGTGTATTATAATAATTCATGCCTACTCGTCACAGGTCAGCTAGTGACGATACCTCAGCCAGTGCATGTCACTGATGATATTTGTAAACCTGAAAACAATACAAGTTTCTTGGTAGACCAATACCAGCTGCAGTGGAAGATCATCTATTCACTGTTAAATTAAATAATTTATTAGGCCTAATTTAGTAATTAAAGCGTCAGAAGTATGAAGTATAATTAAAGTTATCATAACAGACTATATGTTTTAATAAAATCTTTTCTTCTTTGGAACTGGACGGCCGTCCGACCGGCCCAAACTTGAGGTTAGGTGTCTTACTACTTGAATACACATTGTGTCCCGCTACTCCTCCAAGTGATGACTGGGCATTCCTTTCACTGGGTGGTGAATAGTGATAGGTAAAATGAGATGCTTCGTATGAATTAAGTATGCTAGTACATATACACTGTGTCTCGATAAAAAAGTAGACCCCTATTTAAAGTGTCATAACTCGGTCAAAACTTGTAGCATTTGGTTGAAATTTTCAAAACCAACAACAGTAGCCATATTACCACAACATTCACAAAATGGCTAATGTTGTTGCTTTTGTAAATTTCTAACAAATGCTAAAAGTTTTGACCAATTTATGACACTTTTCTAGACGTCTACTTTTTATCAAGACAAAGCATACAAACTATGGGCGGAGTTTGGATTTCGCTCATGGGTGGGGGCTAAAAGTTGGGAAGCAACTGGATGACCTTGAAGCACGATCCCTGCCCCTACCGATTAGGGTGTATGGGGAGCGTTGTAAGCTCCCCAGCGGGGTTTGGGGCAGAACCCCAGAAGCCAACGAAATTTTGACAATTAGATGCCAAATGGAGCACATTCTTGGCTCCTATTTACTTCCAATTTGTGATTGCTGATTTTGACTTGAAGCCAACGAAATTTTGACAATTGGATGCCAAATAGAGTACATTTTTGGCTATTATTTACTTACATTTACCAATGCTTATTTTGACTTGAAACCAACAAATTCTTTTATAATTTGATGCCAAATGTAGTGCATTCTGGGTTGTAATTTAGGCCCTACTTTCAATTTGTCAGTGCTGATTCTTCCTCTCGGACTATAACTGATGTTTAAAATGCCCCAGGGTTTTCCACTAGTGTTGCACATTAAGTGATATCGAAGTAGCGGGGTTTGGGCTGAGCCTCAGAAGCCAACGAAATTTGGATAATTTTGATGCCAAATGGAGTACATTCTGTGCCTTATTTAGGCCTACTTCCAATTTAGCATTTGGAAATTGGAAATAATACGAGCCAAAAATCACTTAAGAGTATGTCGGGGCTAACCACTGCATGGGCTAAACATTCTCAACTTCTCTATGGGGGGCTTAGCCCTAGCCCTGATATTCTCCGCCCATGGTACAAACTGTAGTTTGAGGTACAAATTGAGGTTCTGCATTGTCTCCCTGTTCGCCAGAGAATTCAGTACAGAATTGCCTCCCTGGTTTGGAGATGCCAATTAGGTCTTTCTCCGGCATA
>JAQFXW010000202.1:0-22033 GCA_034693945.1 Dendrobaena attemsi | reverse complement strand
GGGTACCCGGGTACCCGCCCGTTCGTTTGACGGGTACCCGGTCAGGCATTTTCACGATTTTTGACAGCCTTAGTCAGAGGGGATGAAAAGAATATTTTTGAGGATGGAAAATGGAAAGTCATGCGTTTTTGAGCCCACTGCTTGGGGGGGGGGGGATAGAAGCCCCTGCTTACTCCTGGACGGTTATGCTCTGCTCTGTCGTCTACATTCATGTTGCTGCTGACTTTAGCGTACCTCTGACTCAAACGACAAGTGAACGATAATTTTCAAGATTAAAGTTTAGAAAAGAAATACTTTCTGCAGTGCATCATGTCAGAATAGCAGCTGAGCGACCTGGCAATGCTGTCAACGGAATATGAACATACCAAAAATATTATCGCTACTTCATAATTGCAGGATTATATTCTATCAAGATAATGAGTGCAAGCTGCTTGTAGGGTATAACTGAGTAGGTCTAACGTATACATACACTCTTGCCCAAATTGAGTACCGTATCTGAACTAGGCCCATGCAACACAATTAATTGCACAGTTTTCTTTAAAAACGATGGCCTCAAGGGGCCCGCCACCGAGGCTTTGCACAAAGGCCCCCGAAAACATTGCTACGCCACTGAGTGCATTGAACACAATGAGCAGACCTTATAAAAAGTTTCAAACAACAAACATAATAAATACCTTTCATTCTGGACAGGAAAATAAGATGAAAATTATCTTGAGGCATTCTACTATCCATGACTTTGGAATCCCAAACGATGCGAGTACAAGGACTGTGATAAGCCAATATGCAGCCAATTCCCTTGCTTTGGTGTCAATAATTAATATAATATAATATATGTACAGTGAGTTTTGGTGGGTTACACTAAAAATTTGAGACACAATCAAAAGCAGGGAGCAACTTGACTCCACAGTCCCGAACTTAACTTCACTATCGGTGCCATACACAATAGCAGCAACAGCACTAGCAAAGTGCACCATCCAAATACCTCTGGCTTGTTTGCGCTTCTCGCTTGCATAGAATGTCTGAGCCACATCTGCCATCTCACGATTCGTCACTTCTAGGAAAACCTCTGTCATCATCTGGCGAACTTTCAACATCTACAATAATCGGCAAACATCAATCCAACATTTCAACGATGAGCTTCATTGGTCTCGCAGTCAATCTTAGTACACTCTCATCATTAAGTCTACAATCTACATCCAATCCTTAATGGCCTGATTCATCACTGCACATAGGGATCTACAATACAGCAGCATATGCAATAACGCACAGAGCTAATGCAATCATTGTGAAATTACTGAACAAAATCTATCATCTAGAATTCCAATTCTTTATACACTGCTATACAGCAACACCACGTTATTATGCTCCAGACAGGAGATGGCAGGATTGTCACGGTAACGCAGAAATAGCATCTGTACCATATTCGCCAGTTTCTCCTCTTCTGTCATAGGCTCCTCCTCTTCTTCCTCCTCCTCCTCCTCTGCTTGTCGTTTTACTGGTGATGGAGACCTTTCTCTTTCAGTCGTTCCACTGGTTTTAACCAATTTGGAAACTGGCGGCTGATGAATGATGTTCGGTTCAGTTGCCGATTCTTCATCATCCGAATCCTAAAGTCGTAATAAAACATTGTTTGTAAGCAACTTGAATACAACCTTGTAAAGCTGTTTTAGGTACACAGACCACATGAGGCCTTGTGGACCCTATTTCTTGTATTCTTAAATACTTTCTTCTTGATTAATCTAATTGGAAAGCACTTTTTGGGCACACATCAGTAAACCAAATCTCAGATGCAGATCGATAGCACCTGGGGCCGAAATGAAGCATAGGAGTAAATGATGACTTCCTTTGCTTGGATTTGTCATGCATTTCACAGCCGAGTTCATGTGCGATGCTAATGGGAAAGAACTCCAGAAATGCTTTCCTGTTCTGGCTATGAACAGAACCTGTAGCATCAGATCTTCCTAGTAAAATTTATGAAAACAACTTCTATAGTGCCATCATCATAAAACATCCATCGATGGTTGCTTCATGCTAAACGCTAGTAGACTCTCATAATGTGATGGAGGCTGGTTGTAAAAAAAGGAGATGCTAGGCGAGCTTCTAGAGCACTGCATAGACTCTCATGCATTCCATACATGTGCTCCATACAAAGTTACAACTGCCTCTGTTTAGATATCCTTACAAGGTGCTTAATGAAATTTACCAACAGAAAACAGAATAACATATTTACAAAAATGCTCTTAGCAACTGCCTGGGGACCATCTGGGTCTCCCCCGTCCTTCTGTGCCTCCTCCCTGGTCTTCTTAGCATCCGCCATTGCCTGTTCATGTCGTTCTTTCTCCATCTGCCTTTGCTTCTCTCGTTCCATCTTCTCCAGACCCTCACGAATCCAGAGCGGCAGATGGCGCCTCTTGGCAGCATCTGAAACCAAACAGTTCTCATCATGCATACACTAAGTGGGGCATGGTGGTGGTATACAGGTGTAGTCGTATGCGCAAGCAACTGCCTAGGGACCTTGAGCAAGTCCTTCACTCGAAATTGCTCTGTGAGATGAATAATATAATGTATAATCTAAGATATAAGTCTACAAGATCTAAAAATCAATTTTCATAGTCTCCCATAGGTAAACCATTCAGTGATTTCCACAGCATCCTTGGCATAATGAACACGGTATCAGTCCACGTTTCTTTAGACTTTGTCAAATAATGTCATCTAAAGTTAAAGACGAGTCTCTGTCAAAAGTTTCTAAATAAGAATCCAGCACGCTTGCTGGAAAGTGTTGTGGCTCAGGAAAAACTCCTTATATCACCCGGAATCAATCAAAACTTGATTTCAAACTTTGTAAAGCTGCAATGCATGAGAGCAATATAATCAGAATTCCTCATTGGTTAAAATTAGTAGTGCTTGAAGAAGTCCCAAACATTTTTAGAGGTCCAGATAATGAACTATATATAAAACTCTATGATATGTAATTTTACACACATAAACATACAACAAATCAGTAAATTAATGCATAATCACCTAGATATGAAACTAATTATTATCATTGCCAAATGCTGTCCTACACCTGAAACCAGAACACTGTAGCATAACATAACCAACAACTGATTTTATACATACATGTTCTGTGCATGTAATCCTCCAAACTAATGTAAGCAAATTTTAACAGGAAATTACCTATTCCAGAATCCTCCATCAGTGGAGGTATGTCAGCCATCACAGGCCAAGCAGGCCTAACCCCACCGCGTTTAGGCGGAGCCCTGTATTCAAGATTTTCCCGAACAGGTCCAAACGGCTTCTGAGCCATCATCGGTTGACCAGGCACTGGGCCTTGGTTCCAGAACTGCGGGAATCCAGCGTGCTCATACTATAAAATCAGTAAGGTAGTCAAAGCTTATACTGTGCAACCTTAGCACAATCAACTGAGATACTATCACTGTACAGTGTAAAATGGAGAATTAGAAATTGCTAAATTAAATACTTAAATGAAGTCAATAAAGCTAGACCGGCTTTGAGGCTACAACTATATGTAAAGTTATGCACAGTACATTTTATGAATACTGTCACAGTCGCCAGACTATGAGACATCTCAATGCTGAATTGCTGACGATGTCCAGGCTCTTGTACATGGCTTTTGTGAGCAGTTTTCTTTGGTTGAAAAGATCAGCACACTTCCTATCCACAGTCAGAGAGACGACATGGCTGCTCTGTGGCTCATCTGACTGCAGAAGGTAATACACTGCGTTTGGATGCTCATCTAGTTGTGCAAAGGAACAGGTACCAAAAACACTACTGACCAAATAAGACTCATTCCACTTATAAAAGCTTTGTGTCAGGTCTGTGAGCAAAAAGCTTACCGGTCCCATGTACATATCCTCTGTAGGCTGGTTGAAACCAAATGGAGGTCCCATGAACTGGTTGCCATCCCCTCCGTATGGCATCTCATTCGTGGCATTGTCCTGAAAAACGCGAACACATAATTTATTGCATGCACTTGTGAAAAAACTTGACATTCAACCAGAACCGTCTAAGGTGTTTCCTGGATGCAAAGAGTTACCAAATGTTTCATTTTTAGGTGAATTATACTATAACAAGTGATGCCACATTAACAGCTTGGAAAGAGATAACTTATCGACTGGATAATTTTTCTATGACATCTGCATAATACGGTAATATTATATGCATTTATTTACATACTTGTGCTTCATCCATTGGTGGTGGGGGTGGAGGAACAGCCCAGGCCGGCATGGCTGCTCCATTCCAATTACCCCATCCCTCTGCTGGAGCCTGGTCTGGTTCACTCGACTGGTAATAATTTGAATCTAAAAAGACAAAACAGCATGCACTAAACTTCGAACTGGCGGTTGTCTGGCTGAAATAATATAACTGTTAACTGTCTACCGAGATTTAAATTCAAGACACTGCAATAAATGTCCAATGCATGTTAATGATTGGTCATTATACATCATTACTTCTGAGGCATGAAGCAGCAAAGGAATGTTTTCAATATCTAAAGAAAGTAACAGAACCATAAAATTGTCTGAACTTTCCTTCAGGTTTTTTAAAAGTACTCATGAATAACAGTAGATGTACTAGGCAAACTACTTTCAAGAGATAAAACATTAAGGACAACTACTCTCAACAAATAAAACTTTAAGGACAATAGCTCCTAAGAGATACAAAGTTAACAACAACTATTTCTAAGACAAAATGTTACGAATGAACACTATCATAAAAAGAATTGCACCTAAGTGAAAACATCCTCATAATCATTCTAATCCTTATCGAAAGCAACTACTCCAGAGTAACATGTGTTATAACCATGTTCTTTGATGCCATCATCAAGCACTACTACACCTGACTGCAAATCAATCTTTGTTGTAATCATAATCATTACTCATCAACAACAACTAGAAAATGCCAATCACAACATCGATGCAGTACATTCCAAAATGTGTTCACACAAACACATACCTTGCGAATTGGAATTTTCCATATCACAACTATTCATTGACTGGGGAACAGGATGCGGCTGAGCCATGGACCCACCCATCCCAGATGACACTTCACCGATTGGTCCAGCAGGTGGCTCTGGCTTGACAGGAGGAAGTGGTGGTGGACGGCCTGCTCCAGGTAGTTGCATATACTCTGGTGGCCCCATTCCCACCATTCCCCGTTGCGCTATCCATTGTTTCGCCAACATGGCCCAATCAACTGCAAAGACAATTTAACGGTCACTTAACTTCTTAAAACTGTCGAGTACAGTAATCCCACTAAAAGTCATATGGCCAGCTTGAGATAAAAGGTACAGCGTTGCATCCCACAGGAAAGACTATTGAAAATACATAAGAATAATTAACTCTACAATGGCATAAAACAATATGTGAGAGTCCAATTATGATTCCAAGTATCCTACAACTAAATCGCTCTAACATTTTAGTCTTTTCAAAAGACATGGCTGACATTTTGAAAATGTAAGTCATTAATAGCCAGACAAGTGAATACCATCATTAATTGTAATCTAGCATTATATGGCCTGCAGTTATTCCACCATTATAGCCAAAAATCACTTCATCATCCTGAATGAAAATACAGAAGAACTTTTCTAATATACTACAAAAAAAATCACAAAAGAAATTGCTAGAAATTTGTATATATATTTACCTTTTGAAATTCAAACAAAGACCTTCAATAACAGCTCATTCTTTTAGGTATTGTTGTTATATCGGGGGCACCTTGGTGTTGTGAAGGTTGATTAGGATTAGGCTAGGCCTTGTGAGGGTCGGTTAGGGTTAGTGTAGGATAGGATTTGTACCATGTGTCGTAATTTTCACCGGATCGTCCATGCTGATGTGTGACACTAAAAATCAAGGCACCCCGAAAGCTGACGAAAGTCTTAGAACATTTTAGAAAGCTGAGTTGATCTTAGGAAGCTGAAGCAATAGGTAGGCTATAAAGAATATAATGGTGTTCAAAGTTATCACTGATCAATGATTGATCAATGATCGAAATGGAAACGTTTAACAGCTTTATAGATCTGAAAATAAAAATTACCTTGATCTGACGGAAGATTACTGTAGGCCGATTGCTGCATGGGCCAGTAGCCCCAGTTACCACCGCCATCCCACATCGTGCCTATATTAGCCAAAGTATATGAAAAGTAATCAGTCGTAAATTGAGTGAGAAACAGACGGCACAGAAGTAAGGTAGTCTGGAAGTTCAACACAGTGTAGCCTAGTAACTGACTCGGGCCGTTTAACATGGATTTGAAGTCCTTTAAAACACTAAACACTATTAGTGAACACAGTACACAAAAGTTACTTATATGCTACATTCAGAAAATTCTTCAGAATTTCCATAAACTTACCTTTTAACGTTATTTGTACGCTTTATACAGAAATTGGGATAATTATTTTATACACTTTATCTAACTCCACATTTCACAGTATGGCGGCGTACAAACCAAGAGTTTCCGGTTTGCCTAAGATCTTGAATGGTCCAAGTTGATCTTAAGTTTATAGGCCTAATCACTGAAGTTAGCCAAGTGTATTAATTATAATAGTTACCTAATAATATTGCAGCTAAAATAAGCTTACTATGTCTTCGGAAATTGTGTCACTCTGTCTTGTGATTATAAAATAAACGAATATATATAATGATTATTTTAGCTTCCATCTATCTAGGCATTACTAGGCATAGACCCAGTAATGACCCATAATTTCATAATTTGCCTACCTGATCAAAACACATGTTTTATAATTTAATTAGGCCTATGATCTTTTGCAAAACTCTTGTTACTGTTAGGACGATGACCCAGTATGTCTTATAATTTAATTAGACCTAGCCTATAATCTTTCGGAAAACTTTAATTAGGAACTTGGGACTATGAACCAGCAAGTAGGCCTACTCCTCTCCGTTTGACTTGGACTCCAAATTTAGCTTTCTGGTGCGTCCAAGACTTCGGAAATTCAAGCGCTAACGGAATCACTGACCGGAATCTCCTTCTGCTGCTGCCTGTTACTCGCCCACGAAGTGGCGCCTCTAGCGGTGGTGGTCCTAAAGCGGCGTGTTTATATAGCGAATGCATTGCGCTTCTTATGACGAAAAATTGACGACTGATTATTTTTAAGCAAGTCATTTCGAATAGTTATGACGCCTCTGCCGTAAATCTCAGAACATGATTGCACATTCAAATCATTTGCGATATTGTTCTGCAGCGACGTAACTATGGTCCTAAAGCGGACTCTTAACTAGGCCTAGTGGCCTACTGGTCTTCACACAGGCCCATCTGGACTGAGCTCCCTATCCCAAGTGCTTCTGAATCGTTACGTTGATCTCTTTCAACTGCTTACGAACTATGGCACTCAAATCTCTATGATTATTATTAGGAATTTTTGTTTGGAATTTTTAGAACTGTACAATCGAAGCTCCCAGCGACTAAGGGGTCTGAGGAGCGTCGTAACTTCCGCAGTGGCGTCTGGGGCGGAACCCAGAAGCCAACGAAATGTTGATAATTTGATGCCAAATGGAGTATATTCTGGGCTGTTATTTTACTTCCAAGTTGTCGGTTTTGATTTTGACCCTCTGACTATAAGTGGGGTTAAGAACTGCCCCTAGTGCTGCACATTCTGTTAACAATAATAATAATAATAATAATAAGTGTTCTTTAATGAACAATCGCTAATCGCGTTTTGGTTTACATGTACAAGTTATACGATATACGGCCTGCTAGGACGACTAGCAGGTCGGCTTAACAGCAGGTTCGATTTAACTAGTGGCCTAAGTGCTGGAACACTCCTGGTACGGCCAAACCAGGAGTGGTGTTGGGCGTTCTTATTTTCCAACTGATACGAGACAAACCACACAACAGAAAAGCGAATTGGCAGCTAATAGAAACTTAAAATAAATTACTGCCTGTGTGAGGCTCGAACCCATGACGCCAGATCGACAACTCAGCTTATCGACCAACGGTTCTCTCAACTGAGTTACAGTGATGTCGATGTAGCGGGGTCGGGGCCGAGCCCTAGAAGCCAACGAAATATCGATAATTTGATATGAAATGGAGTACGGTTTTGTCCTCTCTTTGACTATTTTCCAACTGTACAAAACAAAACTGTTGGGTACGCAGTGTCATTACAAATTTTTAGCCGTTAGTATACAAAGGCTTGACTTTCGTTTGGGGTGGGGGTGACTTGACTTTGTCCTCCGCGATCTATAATAGCTGGAACATTAATGTATGTACTTAATCCTGACACAACATAATAGCAGCAACAATGTATTTTCATTTCCTAGGGACCCACTAATTTGCCACTGAGCCCATTGGCGGTGGGACAACGTAGGCCTACACTGTAGAATTTGTCCTAGGCCTACTGTTTCTACTCGTTGATACGTCTCTACCGCAGAGAACCTAATTGTGAATAATTGATTTGTTATAGTAACATAATAATAATGTATATAGGCCTATATATAATTATAATGAAAAAGAATAATAGCCTAATAAACAAAATTTATCAATTCTTTTTAGCCATTGGTGATAGCGCTTTGACGTGTCAACTATAGGCCTAGGGCCTACCTGTTTTCAGTTATCAAGTTTTCACTTACATGTAGTAGACTCTAAAAAATAGCAATCAAACAAATTTCTTCAGAAATTTGGGGGACAATTGTATGGTGCGTCCCCAACTGTAAAAGGTGGGGGACTTGTCTTCTCGACCCTCCCTAGGCCTAGTTCGTCCACGGTCCGGGTTATGCGAGCTCAGTGTAGGTTAGGCCAACACGGAAATGTCAACGTCAACAAAGCAGAGTTCTAATATAAAGTGATAGACGAATTCAGCAGAGACCGTAGACGGCTTCAATTTCTATTCAAATAGTCTCGCTTTTTAACTGTTCAGCCTGTTCTGAAAACTTCTTTATCGGGGATGGAAAACTTCAACTTTAAATTATGAAAATTAGAAAACTTTCTCTAAAGTAGGCCTATAAATAAGTTAGGCTTATAAGTGATTTTTTGGAGATTATTTCACATTTTTAAGTTGTATGCCTGCATTTAAGAACTCTATCAAAATGTTCATATTGTTAATTTCATTGGTAAATATTCAAGCTCTTGTGTTTTGCCCCTCTTGTAAAAATATCTGCGGGCGCCCATGATTGACAATCGAAACCTAGGCCCTATATAAGCTTAGATAGAGCAAATAATATTATAACGACGTCATCGTCATAATCTTACAGATAAAAGTCCATAATTATTTGTCCGTGACCCGCTAGTGATAACAGTAATTATCATCATCGCCTGCGTCATTAAACATTATCGCTCGCGACGGCCTGTATTAAGAAAAAGATTGAGCAATGGAGACGCGAAATATCCATATGGGGAAACATTGCACGAAATAGGCATATGTGAACGAAAATGGCGCGACATATACATATGGGGTGGGAAAATGGACAATTGGATCAACGACTATAAAGTCATCAATTTTTTCTGTACTCCCTATCTGACTTAAATTTGGAAAATTTCCCGGAGAAATGGTGAAATTTAACAGATTTCCTGCAAAACTTAGAACTTGGCTTTTCTTGGACTTTCTAGTGGTCAAACTTGTGCTTTTTTATTTTTCTTGAGTGGCAACACTGATTGGTTTATGTGTAGTACCTATACTTAATGAATTTATGTAATAATAACTGAAATCACTGACATTGTCATCTGGATTGTTACTCAAAGGTCGTGTATATTCTTATCTGGTGAACAGACTATGTTTATCATAATCAATATTAATTATGCTTATTGGATAATAGGGTTATTTCGGCTTGCATTTGGCTACAGCACTTCTTCAATTTTGTTTGTCTTTAACTGTTTATGTTTCTGTTCTATTAATCCGAAATCCCAAATTTTATTGTATACTATTTAGACAGATTAAATGTGATTCTACTTTACTAATAACTATTAATTTCTAATCTAATCAGTTCTCACCCTATCTCTACAGTTTATATACAGGGTGGACCAAGAAACGTGAGACCACTGCGGTTGTTTCTTAATATCTCCGTCAAAAGTAAGCATCTTCAAATAGCATTTTACAGACTGAAAGGCAGATCATATTTACGTATAACTCCCAAATTTAACCAAAATACTTCCACAAAACAAAAGTTATTCAACTTTTAGTGACGTAACCCACTGCTTCTTGGTTCTTCAAATAACGATAACAGTTTTTGATATTTTGTTCTGGCAAGAGTATACATTTGTAATGAACTTCTGCGGGCTGAAAGGTAGTTCAAATTTACATATAACCTCCAAATTTCACCAATATATTTCAAACGCAACAAATGTTACAGCACTTTTTAGTGAGTCCACCTACTATATTCTGATGATTAAAAAAGTGCAACACAACAAATGTTACAAGAAAAAGTGCTGTAACATTTTTGCATTTGAAATATGTTGATAACATTTGGTCACTATATGTAAATATGAATTGCCCTTTAAGCCCGTGAAATTTCATTAAAAGATGTTCACTTTTGCCAGAAATATTAGCAAAAACGTTTTTGAAGCATAAAAGTGGGCGTTTTGTGTGAAATATTTTGGTGAAATTTTGGAATTAGGGTCTATTATACCTAAATTTGAATTGCCTTTCAGTCTGTAAATTTCATCTGAAAATTGCTACTTTTGACCGAAATCTTAGAACAAAAACCTAGGATTCTCACTTTTTTGGGCCATCCTGTATATTCGGGTTACCCAGGCACTAGCGGGATCCGTTCCTTTCTGGGTAAGCGCGTTGAGATTCACCAATCTCTATTATGATACTCAGAGTTTTATCTAATCTTTATTATCTCTTGACTCACTTTATGGTTCTTTTTGGTTTTCTTGTTTGTTAAGATTTCATGTTGATGGCAAGATAATGTTGATTTATTCTCAATAAATTCGTTTCAATTGAAAAACTGTATGGGAATAAATTAGATTGTTCGATCAGTCACTCATCTTCATTCTTCACACTTCTTTTCTACCATTCGCTCCATATATTCGCGTATTTCCATCGCACGAATAGGCCTTTAGTCTTCATTTCCAGTTTCAGGTTTACCAGCGATGTCTGGCAAGATGACCGATTAGCTAGAGCAATAATGCATGCATATTTCATGGCAGAGAGCATATTATTATCATATTAGCTGATCTGCGCGTCAACTATATTGGTAAAGATTTATGTACAAAGTCTTGCGAAGTAGACAGAAATGCAAAGACAAACGTTCATAGTGCTAAGTAGCCCAATATCATGCCTAAACGCGACGTTTCCTTGCGTGTGGCTGCAGTCTCTGATATTCGAGATATTAGGCTATAGATACCTGCCGCGTCGTTCCATGCGACACAACATCGTCTGTATGACGAGAGCTTCTTGTTTCAATCCGCACGAGCGATATTAGAGGATTTAAGGCTTTTTTGTCCGAAGGGTTCCAGCCACGGATCCGATAGCCTTTGTCTGATACGGCGCAGGCAAGTCACGTGATCCTTCAGCGTTCGTCGTCCTTTTTTCGTTCCTATTTCCGCCGGAAGTGGCTGATTTGGTCGTCCGAACGGGAAGCGCGTTCATATTTGCCAAATTGCTTAACTAACTGTAGCCTTCAACCCTCCTGCAAATGTTGTGCGGACAATTCGAATTCGTTTACAGCCAACTGCGAATTCGTCGTCAGAATTCGCGGCTGGCTGTAAAATACAACGTTGCTGTGTTATTGTCAGTTCTCAAATGATTTCAGTTAGGGTCTACAAACAGAACGCAGGGTTCAACATGGATTGTTCAACCCACCTTTCAGTAGCATCTGCTTAAAGTAAGCCAAATGTCCCTTTGAAAGGTACTTCATATCTACATATGCCTATAGGTCGATGATGCAGGCTGTCAGGTCAGATAGACCTATCTTATGTTTCCTGGTATAGAGACAGAGACTCGTTGTCGCCGTGACAGTAGGCCTATTCAATGCAATGGCCCAGCTTGTGCTTTAGAGGTTTTAATAGTCCGTGAGCAACGATGTCACCGACTGCGGGGTTTCGAGGAGCGCCATGCACATGCTACATGCTACTTGCATGGCTCTGTAGGACCGCTCTATCTGAAGTTAATTATGACCTAACGCTGACTTGGGCGATGTATTATAGAAAGGTTTTGTATTGTCTATAGGCTAGATGTATTCACTTATAAAGAGTTTTCTAACATTAGTTCATATTTGCATTATTTAATTGAGGTGGGGTTAAACACCCATAACGCCTCTTAACCCCTATAGGCTATAGCTACGGCATGGGCTTCGCCCTTCTATAGGCCTACCCGGAGTCCATGGTTACCAAAATCAAACGTGCACAGAACCACACAAGAAGGCTACCGTTCTAGATGATCGGCATCGATCTCAGTTCTCAGAGACAAAGCACTCTCTGAAGATGAACCAATTCGCGCAGATGATTCCATTCTAACAAATATTTTTTTATGCTTTTAGATTTCAGCGCCAGAGGCTTCTATCCCTATACCAAGCGGGCGCAGGTGCGCCCAGTGGAAAACAGGAGGGAACATTTTGTAATGTATAATTTTCAGAAATAGGGGGGGGGGAAGACTGGTCATATGGGATGGAAGAATATTTTTGAGGGGCAAATTGGAAAGTCATGAGTTTTTGAACCCGGCTGCTTGGGGGGATAGAAGCCCCTGGTTACACTGTACAAAATTAGATAGTGCATGCCTGATTAGCAAGCTATAAACACTAATTATTAGCACAATTAACAAATGTTCACAATTTAATAAACGAATATATGTTTGTTTTTACAATGAAGTTCGTCGTTAGACCTTTCAATGGCCAAGGGACTGCTTGGTCCATCTTTCATTATCGCCCAATCTTCAACAGTATCCATTTAGCGCTCACATAATTTACCAAAGCCTAGCTAGCGTGAGCCTTATTATATTTTCGTTATTTATTTCTAACAAGATATTATATAATCTAATTGTTTAAAAGTTAATTCACCACAAATTCAACCAACAACAAACAGCAAATTACCCGCTCGATCCCTCAGGCTGAAGCTGACTTCAGTTTCTATAGCGCTATGATATTAATACCACAGAGGTCTAGGGCTAAGGTCAACGGTCAGTATAAAACTACAAAATTTAATTAAGCTCTTATCGCTTTCCAAGCCTTCTCTGTTGTGGGCCTCTCGGCCTGGAATGGTCTATCTCTTGAGCTCCGCCTCTTTTGACAGTTTTCAAGGTCTGAAACTCTGACTCGCCAGTGTTTCTTCTCGTGTTAAGATTGTTCTCTTTAGCCACTCTGGAGTTGAGACTTGGGAGCGCATCTGAGTAGTCCAAATTGGCGCTATGTAAATGTCCAAAATGAATGAATGAAAGCATGATCACAGTATAATAATTATTATATAATTGCATCACAGAATATATAAAACGCTTTATATATTCTGTGCTATCACTGTGTAATGGTAACTCGAAACTTCTATATCGCCCTCAAAAGTGCATTCGTTTAGTCAGCAGAGTGAATGGTTACATTGGTAGGCCTTATGTTAAAAAAAACATGACAGTAAAAATAATATAAATAATAGTAATAATAGCATAGTATAATGTTTAAAACAGTAATTACTGCGATAACAGATACCACCGAAATGAAACTAATAACCTGTTATGTTGGTGACTTCCGTATTTTACTCTGCACCCTAGACCGGCGTTGATGGTTTCCTGTTGTTCGGGCGTGCATTTAATTCTGTAGGTCGTCGTACTTTCAAACGAAAAACCATCAAAAAATGTCCAAAAGTAAGATTTGCAATCAGTTGGATCTCCGTTTTAAAGAATAAGATTGCCAACGGTAGTCAGTTTACAGCGATTTGAGAACTGTTAAGGCAATTGTTTCATTCGGGCATGGGTGAATGTATGATGTTCTTGAAAGTCGACGAAGGGCTGCAGTGTAGTATTCCGCCGCAGAAGCACATGTCTTTGCTCTAGTACGGCGGAAAGATTCGCGTCGATGATCCCAGCTAGCGCTTGCGTACGGATCGACTCGATACGTATGCCCTACATAGTGAAGGTCGGTTAGAGGCATTATTGATTTCCGGGATAGTTGTTATATCGGGGGAAAATGTATACATAGAAAAACCCATGTGTGACTTACGTGGACTATATCAAGTAGAGTGTACGATGTGAAGCGACGTCATGAATAGGTTCTTGAAGAAGCGCTATATAAATGCTTAGAATGAATGAACAAATGATTCCTTCAACACAGACAGGCAAGGCAAACGTTACCACATCGTGAGGGTCGCTTAGGGTCAGTGTACCCGTCGTGAGAGTAGGTTAGGGTTTACGTCGTCTATACAAATATCTGGCAGAATTAAATTAAAATTATAGTACCTGAGAGACTGTATACTCTTTGTAATATGTAAATCGACCAATGAACATTTACATCCGCCAGCCATACTCGAAGACCCTCAATCGTGTTTCCCCCGATATAACAACTGTGCCAGATTGCCTAATAGTCTTAATTGACTAAAGACTTGTGACCTATTGCGTGCCTCGCTAACTGTTAATTATTGCTTTACTAAAAATTGAAATAATGTTTAACTCTAATTTTATTTGTTTATAGGTTTGTTGATGCAGTCTTTCGTTCGTTGTTATCACACAACGATTCGTTGCTTTGGCGTCGATAAACAACTGCTGAGCAAACTTCGAAAGTCGACCGGCTTCTCGTTTGTGAACTGTCGAAAGGCATTGGAGAAGTTCAACAACGATGTTAAGCAGGTCTGTTGTTCACCCACGGTTTTTCCATAAGAACTACGCCATTATCATAACATCGTGGGGCGTGGTAATGTAGTTGTAAAGGTCTCCACCTTGCAACCGAATCCCACTCGCCGCGTAAGGACCTTAAACAAGTCCTTCACTTACATTTGCTTGAGGTGTGGTATGGAAAGGGTTAACTAATGTGTTTTTGACTTTAGTCCAATCATCTCTTTGCTAGCACAATTTACTAAGTTCATGTGACACTGATAGGGGTGCCCCGACTAGCGGAATGGATGTCCCTTAGGGGCATTTCCTGTTGTAGTCGTCTATTACCTACTTACTAAAATTTTTAAAATGCTGTTAAGTTATGTGCAATGATGCATATATGTGCTGTTGATGGCCACTGCTTGTGTAATGGTCTTCCTCCTGCACTTCGTTCAACTCTTCTCTCTGTCTCTCTTCCTATTGCTGTTTGCACCTTGAATTCTCATCTTTTTCCTCATCGTCCTCGAGCCGGAAGCGCTTCTCAGTAGACTTGCTCTGTAAGATGCGCTTATATAAAAGTTCCAATACAATACAATACAATGATTACCTTTAAGATGACCTGCCTTGACTCTAGATGCCTTCTGTGTAGATCAGAATGTTGTTATTATTAAACAATAATAATGAGAACAGTGATCTGTTCCGTGAATTTAGGCAGAGGCTTGGCTGCGCGAGGAAGCCCAGAAGGAAGGGTGGGCCAAGGCATCGAAGTTGCAGGGCCGACCGATGTCTCAGGGTCTCATCGGAGTGACCGTTCACGACAGATGCACTGCCATCGTAGAGGTCTGTAAACAACGCATTTAAACAATTCTTTCTCTTCAGTTCCGCAGAGTGAAATTTATAATATGCTAACAACACCAGCAGTTGTAAATAGATAGATAGATAGATAACCTTATATTAGTCCAAACCGAGTAAACACAAGACAAAAGCACAAGTAAAACTACAAAAAACGACAAAACAGACCAAAAGGCAAAACGCAATAGAGCTTTGAACAATGATCTAGAGGCCAAGCAGCATACAAGAAACTAAAGACTTTGAGAATAATAACTAGGAATTAACAATGGTAACCCAATGGAAGTTATGCTGCACAACATGACATATCAGCTTACTGCAAATGTCATACTGAGAGGATTTTGACATGTATTTCTACTCCAGATGTCAAACTGAGTGTATTTGGCTATGTATTTCTACTCCAGATGTCAAAGTGAGTGGATTTGACTATGTATTTCTACTGCAGATGTCAAACTGAGTGGAATTGGCTATGTATTTCTACTGCAGATGTCAAATTGAGTGGACTTGGCCATGTATTTCTACTACAGACATCAAACTTAGTGGATTTGGCCATGTATTTCTACTCCAGATGTCAAACTGAGTGCATTTGGCTATGTATTTCTACTGCAGATGACAAACTGAGTGGAATTGGCTATGTATTTCTACTGCAGATGTCAAATTGAGTGGATTTGGCCATGTATTTCTACTGCAGACATCAAACTGAGTGGATTTGGCCATGTATTTCTACTCCAGATGTCAAACTTAGTGGATTTGGCTATGTATTTCTACTGCAGATGTCAAACTGAGTGGATTTGGCCATGTATTTCTACTACAGAAGTCAAACTGAGTGGATTTTGCCATATATTTCTACTACAGAAGTTAAACTGAGTTGATTTGGCCATGTATTTCTACTCCAGATGTCAAACATAGTGGATTTGGCTATGTATTTCTACTGCAGAAGTGAAAATGAGTGGATTTGGCCATGTATTTCTACTGCAGAAGTGAAAATGAGTGGATTTGGCCATGTATTTCTACTTCAGATGTCAAACTGATTGGACTTGGCTTTGTATTTTTACTACAGACGTCAAATTGAGTGGAATTGGCCATGTATTTCTACTGCAAAAGTCAAATTGAGTGGATTTGGCAATGTATTTCTACTGCAGAAGTTAAACTGAGTGGATTTGGACATGTATTTCTACTCCAGATGTCAAACTTAGTGGATTTGGCCATGTATTTCTACTGCAGAAGTTAAACTGAGTGGTTTTTGCCATATATTTCTACTGAAGATGTCAAACTGAATGGATTTGGCCATGTATTTCTACTGCAGAAGTGAAACTCAGTTGATTTGGCTATGTATTTCTACTGTAGAAGTCAAACTGAGTGAATGTGGCCATGTATTTCTACTGCAGAAGTTAAACTGACTGGTTTTTGCCATATATTTCTGCTGCAGACGTCAAACTGAGTTGATTTTGCCATGTATTTCTACTGCAGAAGTGAAACTCAGTGGATTTGGCTATGTATTTCTACTGCAGATGTCAAACTGAGTGCATTTGGCCATGTATTTCTACTGCAGATGTCAAACTGAGCAAATTTGGCGATGTATTTCTACTGCAGAAGTGGAACTCAGTGGATTTGGCCATGTATTTCTACTGCAGACGTGAAACTGAATGGATTTTGCTATGTATTTCTACTGCAGAAGTTAAACTGAGTTGATTTGGCCATGTATTTCGACTGCAGAAGTTAAACTGAGTTGATTTGGCAATGTATTTCTACTGCAGAAGTGAAACTAAGTTGATTTGGCCATGTATTTCTACTGCAGAAGTGAAACACAGTGGATTTGGCTATGTATTTCTACTGCAGAAATTAAACTTTGTGGTTTTTGCCATATATTTCTACTGCAGATGTCCAACTGAGTGGATTTGGCCATGTATTTCTACTGCAGATGTCAAATTTGGCGATTTATTTCTACTGCAGAAGTGAAACTGAATGGATTTTGCTATGTATTTCTACTGCAGATGTCCAACTGAGTGGATTTGGCCATGTATTTCTACTGCAGATGTCAAACTGAGTTGATTTGGCCATGTATTTCTACTGCAGACATAAACTGAGTGGATTTTGCGATTTATTTCTGCTGCAGACGTCAAACTGAGTGGATTTTGCCATATATTTCTACTACAGATGTCAAACTGAGTGGATTTGGCTATGTATTTCTACTGCAGACGTCAAACTGAGTGGATTTGGCCATGTATTTCTACTGCAGAAGTCAAACTAAGTGAATTTGGCCGTTTATTGCTGCTACAGAGGTCACACTGAGCACAGATTAAAGTAATATACAAAATTGGTGCTTCGTAGCTGCACAATAAGGAGCAATGAGGATCGTATTTCTCATGAACCAGTATAATTGTGCCTGTGTTTATGTTTACTTGTAATTATAAATTCTCTTATATTATATATAATTCTGCTAATTACGTACATGTAGATTCAAATAAAGTAATGAAATTGAATAAATTAACGGTGTCGGTGGTTTCTATGTATGTATGTATGTGTGTATTTCTATACTGCCTCTTAAAGCCCACTACTACTCAGAGGCTCTCCCGACTACAGCCGCAGGTGTGTTGGAGTTAACACGCCGAAGCGCAACGAGGAATTGTGAGTGAAGGTCTTGCCCAAGGTCCCTACGCAGCGGCTTGGGTGGGATTCGAACCCTTGACCTTTCGGACGCGAGGCGGTGACTCTAACACTTGCGCCAGGACACAAAATTGACAAGTTGTTCTATGGTACTCATTTGTCTCGAAAGGTTGGCTTAAGTGACTGCCTTTCTTGTATTTATAATTGTGTTTGAAAGACTTAGAAGATACTAGTATTTGATGTTACACGGTCAGCCACTTGTAATTGTTAATAGGATGAAATATTCTGTTTCAGATTAATTGCGAAACGGATTTCGTGGCACGGAACGGAAAATTTCAGAACTTTGTTTCGGTTGTTTGCGACGCATTCCTCCAACACGGATCTCAGACCGGCCAGAACAAAGTATATGATTTATTATCAATGTTACGAACATGACAATCTAATGACCACACGTCAGTTGTCCACTACGGGCGTGGTAGTGTAGTGGTGAAGGTGGCCACCTTTGCAGCTGAAGAGTTGCAGGTTCGAATCCCACCCGCCGCGTAAGGACCTTGGGCAAGTCTTTCACTCACGATTGCTCGTGGCGCTTCGGCGTGTAAACTGTGACACACCTCTGGGCTGTAGTCGGGACTGCCTCTGAGGTGTAGGACACTTTAGGCGGTATAGAAATGTGTGAATAAATAAATAATAAATAAACTAAACGTTAATGTTTTAGGAAGTAGACATAGACTCCACGTCACAGGATGACCAATATTTCAAATATTTCTGAAGCCCTAAGCTAAGCCTCCAAGATATGTTAATCCCAGTAAATTAAATAAATTTATAAAAATCTATATTCAACATGGTAAGGTTTTTTACTTTTGAAGAAATTTAGCCAAAAATTCTAAAATGCTAAATGCCGCATGATGTGATGTTGGCTTAGTTGGCAGATGGTTTTAGAAAGAGAGTTACCTTCATTAAGCCCAATTTTCCAGAGGCCAAGCAGTTAGTTATCAATGTTGCCAAGTGAAGAACATTTTCCAAGGTTCAATGGTTGATACACCATTCAACTATTATATTTCCAACCACTCAAACATAATTATTATTTCTGCACATGAAATTAAAATTGGTACTTTTTGGCAGACGTAGCCATTAAGTTGCTTACATACTTGAAGAATTGCAAAATGCCGGAGAGAATTGAATTTAATACAACAACTTCTTTGTAAGAACAATGCTTCCTGTTTATCGTCACTTTTGTTGTGTCAATAGGATAATTACATCGGGTATAACCGTATAAGTGCAGGGCGCTTATGTCCTTTAAAGGGTTAAAGTGCTGGAACGAATTGAAAGTGTGTTTCAGCAGTCTAAACCCTAACATGTAAAGTTAACTAAATAAAGGAAATAACTTCATAAGATGAGGATATTTTTCTGCACAGGTAAAGATCGGAAATAAAGACATGAATGCTCTGCAGATAAGCGATAAGACGATCGGTGACCTTACGGCACTCGAGGTCGGAAACATCGGAGAGAACATCGCCGTGCGGCGCGGCTTCTTCATGCGAGCTGCTGAGAAAGAAATGCTAGCCAGCTACGTACATGCCACCGGTATTAAGCCCTGCTTCGTAATTTATTTATTTTTTATTCAAACATTTCTATGCCGCCCCTTCAAGTCCAATACTTTCTCGAACATAACACACTGGGTTTTTGCAGTCATTCATTACGGTGATTTATATAGCGCCCCTTCAAGGCTACTACTCAGAAGCGCTCCCGACCCCAGCACGGGTGAAAAGAGAAGTTTTGAGGTGTGTAAAAGGTGCACGAATGCCAGACATTTGCAACTCCTGTAATGATGTGTGATCGTATATGTTCATTGTCCAAACTGTACCTCGTTTACGCTAAGACATTTTTAAATTAACGATTCCCCTGTTGGTATAGGGATAGAAACCCCTGTCGTTTATTACACTGCTTCAAAACTATTCAGATATTTCATTCTGTTACAGGCGTGCAGGCTGGAAAGATCCGCCAGTGCTCGATGGGAAAATACGGATCGCTCGTGCTCTACCAGCAGGATCAATCCGCATCGGAGCTGCTGGAAAGGACAGCGACGCTGGAAGAACTCGGCCGACAGCTGTGCCAACACGTCGTGGGAATGAATCCGAGGAGCATCGGATCTTATGACGATACGCCGGACGAGGATTCGGAAGGCGAGAATAAACTCGTCCACCAGGAGTTCATGCTCGATACGAACGTGCGTGTCGGGGACGTACTGCAGCAGAACGGAGTGCGCATACTGGACTTTGTACGGTTGGAGTGCGGGGAAACGCTGGCGGAGGACGCGGAAGAGACCGGAGTGGCGGCGACCAGCTCCGCGTTGTAGCGTAACGGTGCGAGATTTCTGTTCTGAAAGACGTGTTCTAAATCTTGTTTTGAGATCGACCGTAGCTGCACCGATGAAGGAACGTTAATTGTCGAATGTAGTTGTCTGTTGAAGTAGCGTTGTTCGAAGTCGTTTTTGAAACTCGACTCAGTCGGTACAATTGAAGAACTTTGAGCAGAATATGCTGCATAGGAAATGGCTGGATGCGGTAAAAAGCGAGACTGCGGTAATCATGTCTGTGATGCGGCTCATCAAGAAATTCTAAGAACACAGAAAGTCTTAACTGGTTGTTTTGATGTGTAAATGATAATTACTAGTACCAAATGGTTAAGCCAATCTGTAGGCAAGCACACTGAGAAGGGGTTCAGGGTCCTGTGGTTTTGTATGTATGTATGTACGTATTTCTATACCGCCTCTTACAGTCCACTACTATTCAGAGGCAGTCCCGACTACAGCCCGAGGGTGTGTCGGAGTTTTACACGCCGAAGCGCTTCAGCAATTGTGAGTGAAGGACTTGCTAAAGGTCCTTATGCGGTGGGTGGGATTCGAACCCACAACCTTTCGGTTGCAACGCGACGACCTTCACCACTACACTACCGCGTCGTTTTGGTGGCTGAGCAAGATCCACAATCAATTGATGAAAAATTTAATAAAAATTTCTGATAGTTTAGAGTCCTGTGACTGTTGAACCTATAAAAGTTGCTGTAACAAGTTATATATAAATACAAAGCTTTTCATGGATTAATGTTCCATTTTTGTCCATCGGTGCCATGATCAAAACAGTTAACTCGGATGACTTGAAAATTAATTGCCCAAACTCGCGCTGGAAAGCAAGCCATCAAGACCTGGAAAGATGTGGAGTTAAGTAAGGGCTGTGTACCGGTCGCCCTGAACTGTGATTTTGCCGAGAGGCTACTGTAGACGATGTACATTTGCGGTTGCTAAGCACTACAGATCCAGTGTCTAATCTAGGACCCCTCTGCTTGGGGGGGGGAATCAAGAAACATGGAGGGCACTGAAAATCGCAGGCAAGAGTTTCTGAATGTTTATATTTTTCCTCATGCAGTTACTCTGATGACATTTTTATAGTCATTCTTCCTATTTTGTCGAAAATCTCCTGAAACACCTCATAATTTTGACTGATGACCTATTTTCATTATAGTCATTTACTGGTATTTCTGTAAATATCGTCGTTTCTCACTGTGAAGGCAGTTTTCAATGACGTTTCGTTTAAAACTCTTTAGAAACTCCAATCTACTCTAACAACACCACAACAATTTTTATTGCCCAGATTTTTCTGGGTGATGCTGATCCTTTTCCACCAGAGACGCGTCTAAATTATACACTGCTCCATATCCCACTTACGACAAGGCCCCTTTCTTGAGGTTTCTTGCCCTATATGCCTTTGTTTGGATACGAGGCCTAATACATCACTCGAGCACCTCTTTATTCTATTCTATTCATAGATTTATAAAGCGCCTCTTTCAGTACAACCTAATCAGAGGCGCTCCCAGTGCGTTGG